>JAWPHD010002045.1:0-278551 GCA_037043455.1 Cyrtodaria siliqua | reverse complement strand
ATAACTCTAGCTAACTTACCATAACAACACTATTTAACAGTTACTTCCACATTACACGTACAATGTGAGTTTTTGGTGACATCTGGATCAGGCTTAAGTGCTGATCAGTTGAGAGACACTAATTACTGTACATGACCTTGTTAAGTTTAAAATTATACATAAGTTTAAGGGACACACAGCAATTTTGAAGTGTTCATCAAGCATTGACATTAGTGTCACGATTTATTTATGCCGTATCACTTTGACTTTAAACATGCTTGCATATAATTAAATAAAATGTTGAGTTTCCTTTCATCTTATTTTACCATGGGTTTAAATGTATTAGTTGGAGCAATATAATCAACAATTAATATTATGCAAAAACAATTTGCTTTACACTATTTTTATAATAAATATTAAAGATTGAACAAACGCAAGTTATGGAGAAAAGCTAACGGGACGCAGTGAGTTTGAAAAAAAAGATCAAGTTTGCCGTGTGTCCCTTTAATTTTTGCTATTGTCAAACTTATAACGTAAGATGTAGTATTCTACAAATAGCGTGTACTCGTTTTACTTCAAGGGTTGGAATGAAAGATAACTTTCAGAATATATGGTATTACTAGAAACAAAACATTTATTTTAGCCATTAGAATAATTGCAATGCTCTTACTAAGTGTGTCTGGCTACCTATAGGAAATAAACTTAGCACGTTATTACCAATGAATAAAGAACAAATAATAAAAAATAAAAAATAAGCGTAAATTTAACACGACATACCGAGAAAGAGTTATTTGATATTATATATTTTAGTCTTGTTTTAGATTTCCTGAAATAAATCAGACTTTACAAATCATTATAATATGTTCTTATATATATTTACTTGTTTATATACCCGTTGACGGGCATTTGTTGATTTACATAATGATATATAGCTTATAGTACTACCATATCATCCCTTATTTGTAAATAGTTTTATCTTTATATATTTACATTAATTTTTAATTACTAAATTTTAATTACTAATCCATTTCTTCCATCTTTCATCAGTTTTTGCGCACAATATGATTTATGTGTCGACGTGCCGTAAAACACCATTCATTCATTCATTCATTCATTCATTCATTCATTTATTACAAATCATACAGTGATTAATATTAATTTAAGAAAACATGTAATATTATCCTCAGCGTACAATTGAATAAAAAACACTCACTAAGCAACTATATTTGTTTCCATATCATTTTGAAATGGCCATAAGGCCATAATTAAAATATTGTTTGTTTGCCCGAACGCGATCCGTCCAAAAAAAAATCGACCCATTTCTCCGACCTGGCCAAAATTTAATAGCTCTTTGACATTGAAAATAAACAGACAGTGTTTCATCTTCAGCTTTATTAATCTGATTTACATTGGTGTACCTGGGTTTTTTTTAGATAGGAATTGTATGGTCAAAGTTCAGATTTTCAACATTGCAGTGCTCACCCAGTATGTACTAAACTCATCTTTAGTAAGAACACAAAGTAGTGTTTTAAGTCCAAACAAACAGTTACATTTTAAACGGCGGTCACAAAAAAATATGAGATACGTGGAAAAGAAAAAATAAATCCTACCTACCTACCTGAAAAATCAAAGGTCGGGTTTGGGCCAAACACGATCATGTTATAACTTTGGTTCCGTATACCATGTGTATATTTTAAATTCTAATCATGGGAGAAATTTACTGTATGAGGATGTTCGCACTTAAATTATGTATATAAAGCGAACAATTAAATACCATCTATACTTTATTACATTAAAGAAACTAACCCGCCAAAGTTTACGACAAAATTACGCTGCAAATCCGTTTGGCTAAACTCTATCCAGGTGTTCAGGTCATATAATAATGTGTGTGTGCCGATTAAAAGTATAGGTATATATATATATTTACGGTTCAAAATACTTGCGATTGAATACGCGTAAAATGAATTATGAGTTGATAACTCTTAATTCGAAGCTCCAGTCTTTTGGTTTGACCTGGCTGGTTCAATCAGTTTATAGTGTGTCTATAGAGTTTGGATTGGATTCTCAAAATATGTAATTTATATACATTATATAACTCTTCGTAAAAAGGTTTAGAACCGATATGCATTTGTTGTAAAATGTGCCTGTTGGTGGAGGGATAGGAAAGAGATGCCTATTCGTTATGGTGCGTAAATCTCTGTCAAGTTTAGAATTAAACATACGTATTAATTCCCTTCCAGTCCCTGTAAGACTTTTTGTGAGAACAAACTGTGGCATACTTATACAAGTTGAGTTGAACAGTATAACATTACAGTTATTTATAGATATCCCGCAAGTTAATGTTTTGCACAGTTAGTAAAGAATGTTTGCCATACGTTAGCGGATTCCTAAGTATCATTATCATCTCTCTGGGATGGCTCTAATAACTTGTACTGTGTTGATGAGCCGTTACACAACATTGCATTTGTAATTACTCTGTCTATATATGCATTCTTTATAACATGTATACGCTCCAATTTCCATCTGCCAGGGCATGACAGCAACGGAAGTTACTATCCTTTTCTTTAAGAAAGACCTCCGTGGCCGGGATGGTAAAAAAATTGCATTTGAAACCTTCTCGCATCTTACCGCTATGGGTTCGAATCCGACTGGAAGCTCGACTTGTTAAGTGAGAACGTGTCGATTCTTACGGATGGCGGGAGGTATACCGTACTGGTTCTACTCAAAACATTGCACATTTTAATACTTTGACCTCAACAAATGATATAATTCTTAATCGCTTGTTTATTTATACATTTGATTCGGTCTGTACATGGTTCTGCGAAATCGCTTTTTCTCAGAGAGAACCACGTATCATATAAATGTATACATGTTAACATACAATTTACTATTTAAACAGTTTGTTCATGGGTCAGTATGAGGTATTGTAAAGGTTTAGGTGGGGATCGCCTCGACCTATCTATACATATGAAGAGGTGAATAAAGAATCTTATTCTTCTATCCGCCTGATCACACGTCTATAAGTCTAAAATTGCATAATTGCAACATTTCCACAACCAACTTATAGTCATTTTATAACTTGTTTTCTTTATAATGGTTAAGACAAGCAAGGTTTTACGCAAGCGTAAAATAGCTGCCGAGAGAAAACAGCGTTATATCTGGGAACAAAGTTTAACATAATAACCGATCAAGTCACGACTGTTTAAACAATATTGAAAACAATAATGTTGTCAGGAAAACGTAAACACACCACGACCGTTTTTTCTTACCAGACACTTTCTTCCCAATTGTTACCATCAGTTCTTCCTACCAAACATTTTGAATCAAGGTGGGCGACCTCGCTTCAAACGGTCAAATCCTTGACATGCGTTACATATTGACTACATATTCAACTTTGTGATACTTTGTAGCACGACGTGCTAGAAGTACACAACAGCACAGAAATACAAGAAGGTTAACGTAACAATAGATCAGGTCACGGGTGTTAAAACAATATAGAAAAAACTAAATGTTGTCATGGAGACAAACACGCCACGACCGTTTTTTTCTTACATTCTTCCCTGTCTTTTACCATCAGTTCTTCCTACCAAGCATTTTGAATCAACCTCGCTTCTTTCTGTTCAAATACCTTGACATGCCTTACATATTGATTACAATTCACCCTTGTAACTCGACGTGCTAGAAGTACACATCAGCACAGAAATACAATTGTTCACATGTAAGGGATACGTGTGCGTTAGCGGGTGCATTACTACACATATATACGGTTCACTGTTACCATGTGTAATTATAAGATTGCGTTATCAAAGTGTAAAGGAACTGTTGCTACCTTACAATTAGCAATAATGAAAATAACGAAAACCATAATACCGAAAATTTAAAACAAAAATATAGAAAAGGAAATCAGCAAATCAGGAGGCTTGAACACTCCCTTTCTCGGCACTAACACGACTCCTCGATCAGCTGCGCTACATTACAAAATGTGTGTTTATACCATTTAAGTGTTTTAGACCGGTTCAAGCGGAATTGTAAGTTGTAATGCATGCTTATCGTCGACTATATGATGCACAGTCTGTTAACCATAGACAAACACAGAAACCATATAAGGTCCAGCTGCCTTCGGCAGCTGAAAAAAACCATTGAATATTTTAGAAAGTGGCACGTCACCAGGATGTCGTCCATTTATCTAGACTTTTATTGACTTTTATAATGACTTGTTTTACAAGCCATTTGGATATCATATTTATAAGCCTTGCCTTTTATTTAAGTAGTGGTTTATACATACATCATTTGGTTCGATTCTCATCTAATACATTAAACTATACAACTTGGACACGACGTGTATTATAATTCAGCGCATGGTAATTTTTTAATGATTCTTCAGTTTTCAGTTTATTTTGTTTTATATTGATAAATGAATAGCAAAAAATGTCACGTTTAATATAGGCCACGTTTAATTTAAGTTAGTTTATGTAAGTAAGATACACCAAATAAAATAATCATTAGTCGGAAAAAAATGCACACGCTGAAATGTTTCTCGCCTGTTCAACTCTGTTAAGCTTTGCTGTTTTTACAAGTTATTGAACTCATCAGCGTTACTTGCGTCTTCGCCAGTAATAGAATAAATGTGTTTCTATTTTTGGAACATGCTTCAATGTGCTTCAAGGTTAACGAAGCTGCATCGATGAGTTCTGCTTGGCCGAAGATATAGTCTTAGAGAGCACTTGTAGCAATATCCACATGGTCAGCAATTACAGTTGTCAGTCCTCATCAGGTAATCAGCAGTCAAAAAGCAAAGCCAATCTACGCGTAAAAGTACAAGTTGATTTGCAGGCGTATAGACGTATCTACAGCATTATACTATGGTGCATATGTCTGCCACATTTTTCTTTCGTTCAGTTTTGTTTTACCGAATGAAAAGAGACCTGCCTGATATTATGCATTATGGACAACACTGGTCAGACAATGCTATGCTATGCTTGCTGGGTCTGTTTTATAGCAAATCTCGCCATATACCATGTCATTGCTTGACCTGATCTCTATTTTCAAAACAAGCATATATATCAATTTCAAAGTCCGCTATATAAACTGATTTTTTATGGAATTTCAGCACCACTGAATAAAAGTCCAATGGTCTTTCAGCACCACTGAATAAAAGTCCAACGGTATTTCATCACCATTGAATAAAAGTCCAATGGTCTTTCAGCACCACTGAATAAAAGTCCAACGGTTGTTCAGTACCACTGAATAAAAGGCAATGGTCTTTCTGCACCACTGAATAAAAGTCCAACGGTCTTTCAGCACCACTGAATAAAAGGCCAATGGTCATTCAGCACCACTGAATAAAAGTCCAATGGTCTTTAAGGTTAAATGTGTGCCTGATTCGGCACAGTTTACATTAGCCTAATCATTTAGAAATAGAGTGATAACTCATAAAAACACCTGCAACTGTAACCTGAAAGGTGTTCTGACCTTCATCTTCCGTGTTCATGGCACACAAATACAAACCCACTGAATCCTAATCAAAGGTGTTGCCAGAATACAATATATTGATGAAAAAACAGCTAGTCAGGCACAGTATATAAGATGAGTATAACAGACGGACTCTGAGACAGGAGAATATAAACCACTATACTTGTTGAGGAAGCAATTCCAGGAACTGAAAGTATTACAGCGCATACGCGCATGAAGTGTAACAATGCGTATGACTAACAACTGATCGGTCATTGGTACAGTTATATAGTAGCAGTATAGTTTCTGTAGTTTCCACAAATATATCTATGTTGTTTTTGTTTTTTATCCGCAAGAGCCTTTATACAGAGGAATCTTCATAATTCTAGTATCAGTATAGAAGAGTCATCTGTTCAAGCCTTCACACGCTGGTATCTTCATCATTATAGAAGAGTCATCTGTGCAAGCCTTCACAAGCTGGTATCTTCATAATTCTAGTACATTCCTCAGTGCAGACGTTCACACGCTGGTATCTTCATAATTATAGAAGAGTCATCTGTGCAAGCCTTCACACGCTGGTATCTTCATCATTATAGAAGAGTCATCTGTGCAAACCTTCACACGCTGGTATCTTCATAATTATAGAAGAGTCATATGTGCAAACCTTCACACGCTGGTATCTTCATACTTATAGGAGAGTCATCTGTGCAAGCCTTCACACGCTGGTATCTTCATAATTCTAGTACATTCGTCAGTGCAGACGTTCACACGCTGGTATCTTCATAATTATAGAAGAGTCATCTGTTCAAGACTTCGCATGTTGGTATCTTCATAATTCTAGTACATTCGTCAGTGCAGACGTTCACACCGCTGGTATCTTCATACTGATAGAACAGTCATCTGTTCAAGCCATCACATGCTGGTATCTTCATAATTATAGAAGAGTCATCTGTGCAAGCCTTCACACGAAGGTATCTTCATAATTATAGAAGAGTCATCTGTGCAAGCCTTCACACGCTGGTATCTTCATAATAATAGAAGAGTCATCTGTTCAAGCCATCGCATGTTGGTATCTTCATAATTCTAGTACATTCGTCAGTGCAGACGTTCACACGCTGGTATCTTCATACTTATAGAAGAGTCATCTGTTCAAGCCTTCACACGCTGGTATCTTCATACTTTTAGAAGAGTCATCTGTGCAAGCCTTCACACGCTGGTATCTTCATAATTATAGAAGGGTCATCTGTGCAAGCCTTCACACGCTGGTATCTTCATAATTATAGAAGAGTCATCTGTTCAAGCCTTCGCATGTTGGTATCTTCGTCATTATAGTACATTCGTCAGTGCAGACGTTCACACGCTGGTATCTTCATACTTATAGAAGAGTCATCTGTTCAAGCCTTCACACGTTGGTATCTTCATAATTATAGAAGAGTCATCTGTGCAAGCCTTCAGAGGCTGGTATCTTCATAATTATGGAAAAGTCATCTGTTCAAGCCTTCACACGCTGGTATCTTCATAATTATAGAAGAGTCATCTGTGCAAGCCTTCACACGCTGGTATCTTCATAACTATAGAAGAGTCATCTGTGCAAGCCTTCTCAGGCTGGTATCTTCACAATTATAGAAGAGTCATCTGTGCAAGCCTTCACAGGTTGGTATTTTCATAATTATAGGAGAGTCATCTGTGCAAGCCTGCACACGCTGGTATCTTCATAATTATAGAAGAGTCATCTGTGCAAGCCTTCACACGCTGGTATCTTCATAATTATAGAAGAGTCATCTGTGCAAGCCTTCACACGCTGGTATCTTCATAATTATAGTAACGTCGTCGGTGCAAGTTTTTACACACGTGTAGCTTATCAATATAAAATAGTGGCCGGTGCAAGCCTTCACAGGTCGGTATCTTCGTGTACTCGTCAGTGGCACTCTGTGCAAGCCTTCTCACAAATTTACCATTACGTGTATAGTATAGTGGTCTGGTTCAAGCCCTCGTACACTGGTACCACTATCACACGCTGGCAACAGTCAGGAGTTGCAGCATTAAATGTTTATATCGTAAAATGCTGTTAATATCATAGGAACTGGCGTAGCACAGTGGATGTCAATGTAGACTTGCTATCCGGAGAACACGGGTTCAAGACTCATGATCGGCCCCAGTGTGTGTCGTCAGTGTGTTCCTGGCCAAGACATTGTCCATTAGCGCCCTAGAAAGCTTTGTGGGTTCGGTATTTGCGTTAGAGCTACCGACATTGACAACTCGTTAATACAAATCTTCTCTTTTTTTTAATTCTCCGCAGTTGTCAATGTTTCATATTGTACGTTGTTAAATATAATAGTGTTTAAATTGTCAGGAGTCAAATAAGATAACTTCTGAAGGTTTCTGTTAATTTCATGTAAACACAATTGTAATGGAGCGTTTTGAAAGTTGGTACCTACCTTTCATCCTTTTCAGAGGCTATCAATTGATGCAAATTTTGTTGAAGGAATGGATTGACCACATGTATAATAATCCCCATTGGCTAGGATCGTTGAATTGTATAATAACAGAAATGTTTATATACTTTTCTTTTTTTTTAACCGCGATAGAAATAGCAATAGAAAACATATTATGTAAATAAACAGCAGATGTTTGGCAGAGAAATGAGTGTGTTTACGTGCTTTAACGATTTTGGAATTAACTTTTTCAAATATGGCAAAGCAGTTGTTTTCCACAACAGCAGTTGTGTTCCACAACGTTACCATGACTTAGAATATTTCTTTCTCTTACATTTCTATGGGTGAAAGATTGGGATTTCTAAGTGAAAGAATATTCATAATCGCTAAATATTATTAACAAACTCCGAACACAAAAATAACTAACTGTGACGTTGATATAAGGCGTCAATAAAGTGTTGCTGACGTCGACGTCATCCGATAAAAGGAATCGTCAGTAGCCATATACATTTACATGTGTATGTGAACTGAACTATAACTATGGGTTTTAAACCATTTTATTTAATTGAAATAGGTTACGATGTAGTTTACAATCGCAGCTTCCAAGTCCTATTTTCCATTGTGTACTTTTTTTGAATAATAGCATTATGCATAGTAATTCCATCTATAACACTTTTTTAACTGTTTACAAAAACATCAAAGCAAAAATACTATACGGTGTAGTAGGTCTATATCTTATTTACTTTCTTTCTTAGATTTTGTAATGGGTTTACCCCCTGTTGTGTATGCCATCAGAAGCGATTCCACTGAGCAATCAGTTACCTGTAATAGCAAAGGAAGAACGATGACGGATTATTGATGACGTTATCCACCCTATTTATAAATATCGCCTAATTTTGTTGTTATATTAATTTTACATAGAAATGGGATATTATTCGCTTTTAGATATTGCTTCAGGAATGTTGATGGGATTTGCATCTTAGCCTTACGTTTGAAAATAGATAAGCTTACAAAAGCAAAATGATGTCAAACTCCCCGCAGTGGTTACTTCCCCTATCTGTTACAGTAACCACTGCCAACACACAAAAAATAATCCAGCTACGTTTAATTTTTTGGTTAAACATTTTTAGGTCAATATTTCAAATTGCTTTGTTCATAATGTAGGAAAATAGTGTGAAAAACATTATCTGGTTATAAAAATAATTTATTTATAACAAAAAATCAATTTTAGCGAATATATAATTTTATTTTATATGCACACCGGTTAATTTGAACCGGGTTACTTGGTTACTCGTCTTGTAAACAAACATGTATTCCGTTGAGAACATTACAGAAGCTGTGCGTAAATTTAATAAAGAGATTACACCCAAGCCAAAACAGGCTGAATGTTTTCAACATCTTCTCGAAGGTGATGATTGCCTGTTGGTTACGGCAAGAGTTGCTGTACCAAGCATTAGCTGGAACTGGACCACTATTAATTTCCCATAGACTTACCAGGGAGTAAGTATACGGGGAGGAGAAACGGATTTTTCCGTTTTATGTTGTCGCGCGTGTGTTTCACTACTGCGTGAAAATGACTACTTCCGGTTGTTTTGCGCGTGTGTGAAAAACAGCAATATATACTTACTTCCTGGACTTACATTATAGTCTAATATGGTGTCACACATGTCATACTCCGTCATATTCGAAACTGTTAGTAAACCATCTTCAGAGCTAGCACAACACAGACTTAGCAAAAGATCAAGCTCCATTTCGGCTTCCACCTTCAGAATTTTGGTCAAAGTGAAAGTAGGTACCAATTATAGGCAAATTCAGGTCAAATCCGACGAAGAGCACAAACAAATCTTACCTCACAAAACGTAGTGCCATTCTTTTCTCTGATCTACCTGATTATTGAAGCAATATTAATCAACACTACCTGTGGGGTGTACTTTCATTCACACAACATCTCAAATAACACTACTATCAGTTGTATATGGGACTACTTTCGGAACTACTACTTTCGGAACTACCATTTTGACCCCCTGGTTCCCAGTCCAAGTCCACCTAGTGTATCGCCATTTTGTAATCACATGGCCTCAGCAAACGTCACGTGATTTGTGTGGTGGCAGGGATTTGGCGAAATGTGTTTAAGGGTTATGTCCCCTTTTGTGTAATGCCTTTGTGATTGCATTTGAAAATGACGAAAGTTAGAACTCAAATAATCTTGAATTATGTTTGCATGACACTTTCGGTATAATATGTTTACACATTTTTTTAGGCAGTGCCACCCTGGAATTATTAATACACACTTGATAAATTTGTGAATTAGTTAATACACACTTGACCTTGAGTATGGGCCTATTCAGGTCAAATCCGACGAAAAGCACAAACAAATCTTACCTCACAAAACGTAGTGCCATTCTTTTCTCTGATATACCTGATTATTGAAGCAATATTAATCAACACTACCTGTGGGGTGTACTTTCATTCACACAACATCTCAAACAACACTACTATCAGTTGTATATGGGACTACTTTCGGAACTACTACTTTCGGAACTACCATTTTGACCCCCTGGTTTCCAGTCCAAGTCCACCTAGTGTATCGCCATTTTGTAATCACATGGCCTCAGCAAACGTCACGTGATTTGTGTGGTGGCAGGGATTTGGCGAAATGTGTTTAAGGATTATGTCCCCTTTTGTGTAATGCCTTTGTGATTGCATTTGAAAATGACGAAAGTTAGAACTCAAATAATCTTGAATTATGTTTGCATGACACTTTCAGTATAATATGTTTACACATTTTTTTTTTCTAGGCAGTGCCACCCTGGAATTATTAATACACACTTGATAAATTTGTGAATTAGTTAATACACACTTGACCTTGAGTATGACGTAAGCTGAGTCTGGGGTCTTCTTGAAGAGCAAATAACATAATCGCATTACAAGAAATATCACAAACTAAAATAGCACACACTAAAGGTTATTAGCCAACAATAACACCAGGCAGGTTAGTCAAGAACAGTTCGAATGCACTTGTAAAGTCACTATAGAAGTAAGTTGGCTCCTTTCTTTGTTTTGGTGAACCCAAATGTTTATCCTACTCACCAGTGCATTCATCGTGTTTAGTTTTTGGTGACTGGGTAAGAAGAATCAAATGTCTTATCAGCATACCTGTAAGTTTCACGCATTCGTTTGTCAAATCACGCTCATACGCATACATTCTACGTTCTCACGCATTCTGAAAATGTGAACAAATTGTTTTTCCTGAGATTATTTTTTTTACATATTTTATTCTAAAATCGTTAAAAATTAGTAAGGACTATAGTTTACCCAGGATTTCCGTATATTGTGCGACTTGAATAAATTCAGTTACAATGTATGATCATATAAACAGTATTGCGAGTACACCTCTAAGCTAAAATTCATGAAATTCAAGCGCAGACCAGCTCGGGCTTCAACTCACTGTCGGGCTTCAACTCACTGACCCCCTAAGCCTTACTAAGGGATAACCGCCCCCCCCCCCCCCCCACACGCCACCCTTACCCACTCCTCATTCTTGACTTCCATCGGGCATTGACAGCGTTGTGTTAGTCACACAATCTCCGAATGGTAAATAATTACGTTTTTATTATAATAACAGTGTTGTTTAACACATTATCTTAAGGATGAAAGATATAGATCTTTGAGAGATAAGAGATAAACGCCATAACATAGTTTAAGTCCCCATCCGACGAACGAGGCTAAGGGAAAATGCCTTCCCAGCGAACATACAGGTAACAAAACAGTAGAGCGGTGGGATTCTAACAATGATCTCCGAATTCCAATTAAACCGTTTATATAAAACACATTTCGATTAAATTCATTAATTTTGAATCATTAAACCTCGTGAAAGACTTTACAAATTTGATGTTTGATATGTCCAGTGTGTTCATTTAACAAATGAAGTTTTACATTATTGTTAGCACATGTTAGGCCATATATGAAGGTCGATTTTTCTTTAATGGTAGAGGCAGACCACCCCATTTTTCCTGAGTAGGATCAGTACTGTATACATTTTACGGATGAGGGTGGGTGGGTATACAGTACTGATTCTACCAAGGGAAAATGGATGGTCTTGCCTATTAATTTTGGCGGTATTACTAGAATTGTTAAAAACGACGCGCTTCAGGTCAGTATGTTGGTCTAGTCAGTGAAATATAAAGCATGTATAGGGCGCACATGTTTATGGATCGTTATAGGCTCCCGATAATTATGGCTCGAACGTGACAGGTTGAAAAATAACGCTTTGTGTGTGTGTGTGTGTGTGTGTGTGTGTGTGTGTGTGGTGGGCGTGGGAGAGAAGCTTCCCAATATCCTGAAAGCATTAAGGATGTTAAGGATAGTTCACTGACATGGACCTCGAAATGGAATAGAATTGTTTTTTCAATAACACTGTGGCGGTCTAATTCCACCCCTACCCACCCACCCACCCAACCACCCGTCCCCAATTTCAAAAGAAAAAGAGGTGATTCGATCCACAGCCGAGCGGTGATTAGATCCACAGCCGAACGTTAGCTCGTTGAACGTATCACAATCACGGGTACAGAAATAAGACACACAAAGAGAAAGTTCGACGAGACGACAGTTCACGAGACCGACATATCTTCACCAAAAGAAACAGACTATATCAGAAACGAGTAGTAATTGTGCCAAAGTCATTATTTTCGAGTGAATGTGCAGATCTTATCGTTTTGGCTGACAGGTGAAGGTTGAAGTGAAATGGAAACTTTTGTCGTACACTAGGGCCCAATGGCAGAATATATTCAGTCGAGTGAATGTTCGTATGTCTAAGACATTGTTTCGGATACAGCTTGCAGTCTGTGTTAATTGTCATAACCGTTGTAAAAATCGGTACTCACCGCATCTGTATTATTGAAGCCCTGGAGGGACTTCTGACTTAATGACTTCTAACGTCCTGCCTTCTAACTTCATTTCTTCTAACTACACAACTTCATGACTTCTAATTTCGTCACTTCTAGCTTCATTACTTCTGACTTCATAACTTCTAACGTCCCGACTTACTGACTTCTAACTTCATGACTTCTAATTTCACGACTTATTAACTTCTAACTTCATGACTTCTAACTTCATGACTTCTAACTTCACGACTTCTAACTTCATCACTTCTGACTTCACAACTTCTAACTTCACGACTAATTAACTTCTAACTTCTTGACTTTTCATTGTTTCATAAAAGGCCGCTAGGGGTTTAAACCAGGTTCTCATACAATCCCTGTGGGATGATTTAAGATAACAATATTGACTGGATGTACGGGGAGACTTTCTACGGTCGTCACACAGCACAAACAACACTATTGTGACAGTATTAAATCGTGAATTAAGAAGTATTGAAGTAAGAAGTAAAGAAGTCAGAAGTCCCTCCAGGCCGGCTTCCATAAGTATACTGTACTCATCCATTCCGGACTTTCAATGTAATGTTCACAAGCCGAACTGCACTCCAGTGATCCATTATTAACATTCAGTTAGTTTTCATTGTTGATTTATGATATTGTTTGACATTTTACCGCTAGATAATCCCTAGGTTTTCCTTTAAAAAAGGTTTATATATCTGCACGATCAGCCCGTGCTTTCAAATACTTGAATAATGTATTTGTTTATGCCTTATTTTTGTTCAAAATTTACATATTGAGCAAACTTGTATTTTGGCAAAAGTTGTTCTCCACTATTGTTTGAGGATGACACCTCAGTTATACGTATTGAAACTGAGTATTTTGTTTTTCTTATATCAGTCGACTCTATATTATAAAAGAGGTTAACCAGTGTAAAGTTTGAATTAACATATGCCAAAATAACGTCAATCTATCTAATTTTGTCACAGAGAAATGGTAAGTGTGCGCATTTAAAACATGAATGTATAATAAATGTCCGATAAGCAGCCAAATAAATCATATGTTCATTCATTCTAATCATTTTAACACATATGTAATATGTAATAGTTGCTGTCTGATAGGAAAACTAAACAAGCATACCATTAGCCTACTATCTCAAATAAACCACTATTGGCCGATAATGAGTGCTGATTCGCAGGACCAAATTGCATGTAATAGACTGCGTTCCATAGCAAGTAACCCGCCAATTAACACGTACTTAACAAGTGGAGAATGGTCTTGAATTATATATTCTGATTGTATGCATTGTTTAACTGGATATACATAGAGAGCAAGTAAAGATTTAATATTAAAAATCAAAAACATCTCTTAGATGTTATTTAACATGGATTACTATAAAAAAAAAATCTGTGCCGATAAATATATATATTTAAGGAGTCTATTAGGTTATCTATGCTGTCAAGATGTATTGCTTTTGGATTTGTAAGCTTGTGTACTAAAAACGTATTAGATCTATTGTAAGTGATTTTTAAATAATAGGATATTATTGATATAGTATTTAAAAATTGACGGAAAGCGGTTTGACACTATTTCAAATAAACCAGTCTATAAAAGGTTATACAATTCAATATGTTAAATGGTGAAGTTTAAACATTTTCTAATGAATGTTCCTTTTTTTCAATAGCTTAAACGTATCGTTTTTCATCTGTTACATTTAAAATCGAGTTGTTCACAATAATTATTACATGTGGGACAAAAAAGGTCCCATTAAATTAAACATATTAAATGAGATTTAGGAGAGACACTGATTTTGCTATGACCTCCTGTTATGGGTAATAATTTTGTAAGGTTTGCTTTTGTGCAATTCTGCATTTATTCTATTATAAAGTATATTTAAAAAGCAGAGAAGTATTGCATTACCGTAACTGAATTACGCGTCGGGTCAATGCGAAACGAATACGTATTGCATTGCACTTTTAATAAAAAATAAATAAAATATATATATAAACAGAACAAATGTGCTTGAACAAAAAAATCCGATTTAGAAAATATACAACAAAATCCTTGTCTAATCGCGATCTATGGCAATATCGACATACATACAGATATGAAGGGTTTATACAGATAGTCAATTAGTAGTAGAATAACTTACATACTTAAAATTCGCATCCCGTCCTCAGACTATCGCATCATTTTACATACGAGAAAAATGGGTTTAGATTTGACTTGATTTGTGCTTGAAACTGCAATGTATAGTCCGATTTCTAACCTAGTATTTTTTTCACAAAACACGCTATTAGTTATTTGTACAACGGTTGATAACCTGAAGTTCCTTTCAAGTTAGCAAAATTGCATTTTCATAGCTAACGCTTTGATATAAACAGTCAAGGTCACCAAACAGCTTTATCTGACACAAATACAAGACAAACTTGAGAACAGTCAAACTGCTCGGTGACCTAGACTCTGCTTCAGACAAACTTGATAACAGTCAAACTGCTCGGTGACCTAGACTCTGCTGCAGACAAACTTGATAACAGTTACTGCTCGGTGACCTAGACTCTGCTTCAGACAAACTTGATAACAGTTACTGCTCGGTGACCTAGACTCTGCTGCAGACAAACTTGATAACAGTCAAACTGCTCGGTGACCTAGACTCTGCTGCAGACAAACTTGATAACAGTTACTGCTCGGTGACCTAGACTCTGCTTCAGACAAACTTGATAACAGTCATACTGCTCTTTGATCTAGACTCTGCTGCAGACAAACTTGATAACAGTTACTGCTCGGTCACCTAGACTCTGCTTCAGACAAACTTGATAACAGTCAAACTGCTCTTTGATCTAGACTCTGCTGCAGACAAACTTGATAACAGTTACTGCTCGGTGACCTAGACTCTGCTTCAGACAAACTTGATAACAGTTACTGCTCTTTGACCTAGACTCTGCTGCAGACAAACTTGATAACAGCCAAACTGCTCGGTGACCTAGACTCTGCTGCAGACAAACTTGATAACAGTTACTGCTCGGTGACCTAGACTCTGCTGCTCACAAACTTGATAACAGTTACTGTGCGGTAACCTTGACTCTACAGCCACAAACTTGGTAAAAGTCAAACTATTCTGTGACATAGACTGCTGTTCAAATACTTGATAACAGTCAGACTGTTCGGTGACCTTGACTCTGCTGCTCACAAACGTGATAACACAGTCAAACTGTTCAGTGACTTGACTCTACTGCTCACAAACTTGATAACAGTCAGACTGTTCGGTAACCCTCACTCTACTGCTCAGAAGCTTGATAACAGTCAAAGTGTCCGTTGACCTTGACTCCCTACTCACAACCTTGAGAGCAGTCAAACTTGTTGGTATCCTTGAATATGCTGCTGACACCATTCATAACAATAACAGTGAAACTGTTCGGTGACCTTGACTCTGCTGCTCAGAAGCATGATAACAGGCAAATTGTCCGTTGACCTTGACTCGCTACTCACAACATTGATAACAGTCACAATGTTCGGTGACCTTGACTCTACTGCTCAAAAGCTTGATAATAGTCAAATCGTTCGGTAACCTTGACTGCTGCTCACACTCTTGATATCAATCAAACTGTTCGGTAATCTTGACTCTTCTGCCTGAAGAGAAAGCTCCCGTAGATAGGTTGTTATCCAGGCTCGGTGGTATGCCACACTATACAGCCGCAACACTATACCTAGCAGTGTAATTCGCACTAAACTATGCTTCAAAACCTTTTTCATGAATCTCAGTAGGGGTTTCTATACCATTTGTAACATTGTGGTTAAGATCTTGCAAAACCTTAGGCAACCGATCATGAATATAAACGGTTTTATTAACAGTTGCTTACGCTGATACTCATCTGCATTCATTAGCATTTGAAAAGGTGTCTTACCGCAAATATCGTTATCATGAAATTATGGAATAATCCATTTTAAAATCATTATGAGGTATTTCTTCCTTAAATAATGCAAGTCTAAACATTTGATATCGTCGATAGATTTTTTGTAAAATTATGTAAAACTCTCTTTCGGCAAACAATATAATTTATGTTTACCGTTTTATTTATTTATGATTAAAATATCTGTTTGTTACAAAAGCATGCTCTTTTTTTAAAAAACAAAATAAACGGTAGATATGAGAGGAAAATGTATATCTCCGTCACACACCCCCCCTCCCCCCACGACCCACCACCACCACCACACACACACACACACACACACACACACACACAAACACGGCTCCCCCACCCCCTTACGTTCGACCATTACATCTTTAAAGGTTTTATCCATACTTTAGATTAAACCATTGTACATAAATAAATAAACAACTCGTCGACCATTCAGTGGGCATGTTGAACTAAGGATTTTCAGTTCACACAACACTTGTAGGTGACATTGACAACCTTTCAATGTTGATCAATTTAAAAGATGATAGTATTTATCGAATTCATTAAAACGGGCTTAGAGGTTTATGACCGACATTTTTAAATGATAGCAAGGTTACACACAGATACTTTTACACTGTAAAGGGTCTGTACAATATCATCAAATGTTATCAGTGAAAATATAGTATGGGTATGTACATACAGTAAACTAAGCCAGTGACGGTATACGGTATGTATTACTTACTACTGCCGAAGTAAAACTCTGTTGCATTTTGCTTTGCTCTCTTCGGGATATGCAGCCTATCAATTCACTAATTTAAGCTTTTGGTATTTTTGTCTTACCTTTGTTAAATAAAAAAAGATCGCTATCGTGTCAGAGGAGATACGATTATTTAGGTTACCGGAAAACACGCAAGTGCACAGAAGTAATTGGAAGCGATGTAATTGGAATATAACTTTTAAAGACAGCGAGCGTAGGGATTTTCGATGCGGTTATAGTTGAGTGATATATAAGTGAATATCATAGTTAAGTTGTAAGAGATGAATTCATCTTAATGCATAATTAATTGCACGCCGCCCGTGTGCTTGATAGACACAAACATATAACTCTTACATATAGTTTAATATACATTTAAGCCTCTTGATTTATTTCTAAACAGTATCATTCTGTTTTATGTAGATTTCTAAGATCAAAAAATAAATAAATAACTGCGTTAAGTACATTTTCCGTTTAAAAATAGAATCAGTTTCAGTAACAGGATATATGTTGAAGTGGTACTGACGTATGAGTGTGTGGATAACTGCCGAACATTCAACAAACACTTGGTATTATACTAAAGACAAAATTATTGGACTATAACAAGACTTCAATTTAGGATTAACCCCAAAACACTTCAAAATGGCTGAGAAGTCGGAAACTCCTGAAAGAACAGATAAACTTGAGAAGGAGGCGGTTTTCTGTGAGTATTGTACTTGCTTACATCGTTACCAGAGGGGCGTGTGCATTTTAATGTAGTTTTGTTCTATGTTTACATATTTGATCTCAGAGTAAGCGTGTGGATAAAGTTGATGTCTGGGTGAATACTGTTGATATTTTACCTCCATGTGGATGCCTGTGTGAGGAGGCTACTGTTAATAGTTTACCTCCGTGTTGATGAGTGGGTGAATACTATTAATAGTGTACCTCCGTGTTGATGAGTGGGTGAATACTATTAATAGTGTACCTCCGTGTTGATGAGTGGGTGAATACTATTAATAGTGTACCTCCGTGTTGATGAGTGGGTGAATACTATTAATAGTGTACCTCCGTGTTAATTAATGGATGGGTGAATACTGTTGATATTTTGCATCCGTGATGATGACTGGGTGAATACTGTCAATAGTTTACCTCCGTGTTGATGGGTAGGTGAATACTGTTAATGTTGTACCTCCATGTTGATGAGTGGGTTAATACTGTTGCTATTTTACCTCCGTGTTGATTTTTGTTGTTGTTTGTTGTTAATTCTAAGGTTTAAAGACCGTCCGCCAACTAAAACGCCAGGAGAACCCTGGCGCTATGGGCACAATAGAGTATGGTCTGCCTCCGTGTTGATGTCTGGGTGGATGCTGTTGATATTTTACCTCCGTGATGATGACTGGGTGAATACTGTTAATAGTTTACCTCCGTGTTGATGGGTGGGTGAATACTGTTAATAGTTTACCTCCGTGTTGATGGATGAGTGAATACTGTTGATATTTTACCTCTGTGTTGATGTCTGGGTGAATACTGTTGATATTTTACCTCCGTGTTGATGACTGGGTGAATACTGTTGACATTTTTCCTCCTTGTTGATGACTGGGTGAATACTGTTAATAGTTTACCTCTGTGTTGATGTCTGGGTGAATACTGTTGATATTTTACCTCCGTGTTGATGGATGAGTGAATACTGTTGATATTTTACCTCCGTGTTAATGGATGGGTGAATTCTGTTGATATGTTACCTCCGTGTAGATGACTGGGTGAATTATGTTAATAGTTTACCTCCGTGTTGATAGGTGGGTGAATACTGTTGATATTTTACCTCCGTGTTGATGTCTGCGTGAATACTGTTGATATTTTACCTCCGTGTCGATGTCTGGGTGAATACTGCTGATAGTTTACCTCCGTGTCGATGTCTGGGTGAATACTGCTGATATTTTACCTCCGTGTTGATGCCTGGGTGAATACTGTTGATATTTTACCTCCGTGTTGATGTCTGGGAGAATACTGTTGATCTTTTACCTCCCTGTTGATGCCTGTGTGAGTAGGCGACTGTTAATAGTTTACCTCCGTGTTGATGCCTGGGTGAATACTGTTAATAGTTTACCTCCGTGTTGATGTCTGGGTGAATACTGTTGATATTTTTCCTCCGTGTTCATGCCTGTGTGAGTAGGCTACTGTTAGAAGTTTACCTCCTTGTTGATGAGTGGATGAATACTATTAATAGTGTACCTCCGTGTTAATGACTGGGTGAATACTGTTGACATTTTACCTCCTTGTTGATGACTGGGTGAATGTTGTTAATAGTTTACCTCCGTGTTGATGGGTGGGTGAATACTGTTAATAGTTTGCCCCCGATTTGATGGGTGGGTGAACACTGTTAATGTTTTACCTCCGTGTTAATGGGTGGGGGAATACTGTTAATGGTTTACCTCAATATTGATAGGTGGGTTTAATACGGTTAATATTTTAACTCCGTGTTGATGAGTGGGTGAATACTGTTAATAGTTTACCTCCGTGTTGATGGTTGAATGAATACTGTTGATATTTTACCTTTGTAAAACTGTTAATGTTGTTGGGTGAATAATGTAAATATGTTACCTCCGTGTTGATGGGTAGGTAAATACTGTTAATGTTTTACCCCCGTGTTGATGAGTGGTGAATATTGTTAATCGTTTACCTACGTGTTGATTGATGGGTGGGTGAATACTGTTAATGTTTTACCTCCGTGTTGATGGGTGGGTGGTTACTGTTAAGTATTTTACCTTCGTGTTGATTGGTCGGTGAATACTGTTAATATTTTACCTCCGTTTTGATATCTAGGTGAATACTGTTTATAGTTAGCCTCCGTTTTGATATCTGGGTGAATACTGTTTATGTTTTGCCTCCGTGTTGATGGCTGAGAGAATATTTTTATAAGTTACTGACATATTGGCCTCAATGTTAATGGCTATCTCAATTCTGTTCAATCTAGTGGCATGTTTGGTGTCCTAGTACTCGTACTGCCCCAGCTGATCACATACAAACCTCACCATTAAAATACGGTAAAACACAATTCATGATAACTTGACTTCAGTTGGGGTGGGGGAGTGGAGTGGCCGTATGTGTAGTGGGTGGGGGATACTTAGTCAGTTAAGATACATTTGATCCCAAAGTATTTCGGCATTACGTCTTCATCTGAGTACAAGGTTACCTGATGACTATCTACAAATGCTATCTGAAAAAGTTGTTGATTTAAACACGATGAATTCTTCCCAGTGCCAATACAAATATGTTTAGCATATGTAAATCCATTGTCCAAATGAAAATATAAATGTTCTTGGTATATCATATGCAGACATGTTCGTTTGATTTGCATAACATGTATTTGTCAATTGAACTGTTATTTCCATATAATATTGAAATGCTCGTTCATACGTAAACAAAAGTGCTCGTATATCCATGTATGACATATATTCTAAATGGATTCAGCAGGATGCTACGAAAGAGCATTAGTTCCAGGTGCGTTTTATCTTTCTTATTTATTCACTCGAAATTTCGACTTAATAACTCGAAATTGCGACTTAATAACTCGAATGTTCAGTTACATATCTCAGAATTACGAGTTACCTATCTTGAAATTTCGAGTAATTTCTTGAAATTTCGACTTCATTACGCGCAAATTTGACCTACGTGTTTTGACATTTCGACTTGAAATATCGACTTACTAACTCGAAATACTTAATAACTTAATATGTCGATTTAGTAACTAGAAAATTAATTAACACGAAATTTCGACTTAATAACTCGACATTTCGACTTACGTATCTATTACTAACTCAAAAGTTCTCGAAATTTCCGATTAGTAAGTCGAAATTTTGAGTTTCTAAGATGAAACTCGAAACTTCTACTACTAAGTCGAAATTTTGAATTAGTAAAGCGAGATACTTAAGTCGAAATTTCGAGTTACTGAATTTAAAAAACGCCCCTTTAACGAATGCTTTTCCATGGGACGCCTAATATATTTATATTATGAAGCACTCAGTTCATGTAAACAACCTTGAGCTTTTCATGGCCGTCTTCAGTATTCAGGTTAGCGTATAAAGGTATTCTAGGCAGAAGTAGAATATTTGTTAATGCTTACCTTGTCTACTTGTTTAGATGTTCTGTTTTTCTTCTAACTTTGCATTCGGTACAAAGGTTAAGTTACCTGCATAGTGATGTTTTTGAGACTATAATTTATTCGAAGATTGAAAAAAAAGAAAAAGAAAAAGAGTTGCTGTTCCGGAATTCGGAGTAAGGGCTGGAAGTGGGGTACTTCTAAAGTGGGGTACTTCTAAAGTACTATTGTTTGTTTGAATGGTGTTTACGTCTTTATTAGCTCATGTTAGGTCATATATGACGTTAGTTTGTGTACTAGAAAACGATGATAAAACAGTTGGAATGATACAAACTAAGGCCATTTTGTTTACATCAGTTTCATTATTAACGTTATATTTAGTTATTTGCACTCTCCGATTATAAATACTTGACCGTAAATTAGCCCTCAGATTTTATCATTAATTTGTGTGTAACTTGGGGACAGTAATCGTTGTAAACAATTATAAGAGTTGTTTGCGGGGGTTCAATGTAACACTGTTGTAACTACTAATAGTTTTAATAAGAAGATACAACAGTGTCCAAGACGTCAATCAGACCAGACTTATTTGTGAACGTTTCACTTGACTCACATAAGAGTTTCGTCGCCATCGTCGTAGCTATTGTAAGTGAGAAAGTGTCGATTCTTACGGATTAAATTGACCGTCATGTATAGAGTAACATGTGCTGAAAATGACATACAACACCATTCGACCAACCAAATCATCGTATCTAACGGACATAATGTATGAACACGACACTAGCAGCCCTTCATCTAAGTAGGCTTCTTGGATTTGTTTGTTTGTTTGTTTGTTCGTTCGTTCGTTCATTCGTTCGTTTGTTTGTATGGTGTTTTACGTCATTTTCAACATATGCAACATTATATAACATAACATAACATGATTTTATTCAGCATTAAAACACAATACAATAGTTTATAGCCTACAAATAAATATGAAAAGACAAAAGTCTGTCTCTCCCTTTCATGGTGACTTATATCCGTCATAGATATATAATACATTTCACTAGGAGGAAAGCAAAAATGTATGTTTTATATTAACAACAATTCTTTTTATATATTGACAATTACAACATATTTTCATAAATTCAAGTTCATCAAATAGCATTAGCCATAAATGTATATCACGCACATACAAATATGTCAAGTTCACACACTTTCGTCATACATGCATATATACATTAATTGTTTTGAATGCGTTTTTTAAAGGCATAATATAAATATTTACTTAATTGTTCCAAATTATGTTTAGATTGCTTTAACATAATAGAGTCTAATTCATTAAGTGTTGGCCATCTGCAGAAATATCTAGGCAGAAATCTTGTTCTTAGTTCAGAGTAAAACGGGCACACAATCAGAAATGGTACTCATTCTCGATAACTCGCATATTGCAAAAAATGCAAATCCTTTCATTCCTTTCATTATTATTATGTCTACCTTTTTCGATAGCAAGTGCATGTGCAGATATTCTAAATTTCGTTAAAGCAATTCGGAATTTAGGAGTAGTAATTGTTCTTAAATAATGTTCATAGTTAAAATTAAATTTAAATCTACTATATGCCAATAGTCTGCTAGAATTATTGATAGATCCAAACCAAGATTGTTTGTATTGATCTAAAATTCTGTGTTTAATTTGATCGTAAGGGATATTGATCGTTAACATCCGAAAACCAAGATTTTCCAATTCTCTCTTAATGTGCCACGCCCAGTTCATACGATTAAAACTGTGATAATTATTGTGTTCGCATTCTTAAGTTATCATGATGTAAGTTTTATAAAGCAAGGAATCGCGTTTGGTAAGCACTTTAACCCAGTATTTAAGCATTCTCGGTCGCATGTATATTTTTAAAGGGTAACGACCTAGCTCTCCGTATAAACCTTCTAAATGTGTCGATATTGCTTTTATTTCCTCGTCATAATTCAATTGGGGTCGAGGCCATCCCCAAGTTGCATACATAATTTGCAATAGGTCATAGATGACCCTTGAACAAATCTAAATATATAACATACAGTTTCTAACAGTTACGTTCAATGTCAAGAACAGTGATGTAACATATATATTATACAACAAATGTGTTAAATGAATTTAAAATGTATATGATTACAACTTCAACATTAGTAGATTAGATTTATCAAGTTATAAAACACATGAGAATGAGACTTTGTGTGCACCCTTCAACATTTAGCAGTCAATTTTCCAAATGTAAAACAGTAAATGTACCTTTACAACAGGAGAGCTAATATTACTCGACAAAGCTTTGTAAACGTAGGATGCTAGATTCTTAATATTGTTTTACAGTCTGGTTGCAATAGAGTAATCGCTTTATACGTGCTAATCCTTTTAGTGAAGTAAGGTTTAAAGTGCTCTTTCCGAGTAAAGGCTACATTCTAATAAAAAGTGAAACTCATCTTCTAGGGTATTGCATGTTTTACATTTTCTATTTTCTCTCGGTGTTTTTATCGGCTTTTTCCATCTACCATTTTCAATTTCAAGCCTGTGTTTTGAACTCGAAGTCTTGTTAATGCAGTTCTAAACTTTTTAATATTCACTATGTCTAAATACGACTGAAAACTAAAGTTCGAAATTGTTCGATAAAATATTGCTCGAGGTGAGTCATTTAACCTCTCGTTCCAATTTTGTATATATAAGATGTTTCGCAAAATGTATTATGAACAATTTCTACTTTAGGAGCTTCATGGAAACCCCACACTTCAACATGCATAATTTAAAATAGACCCAACAAGAGAGTCTAAAAATTTAGACTTCTCATTGATAGGGATTGTTATTTGATTAAATACATTATAATGTAACCATGCAATGAGTATGACGCATGCTGAGCTAAATGCTGTTGAGTTCTTGACCAGTTACCGTTTTAGAAAATTGCACTCCTAAATATTTAAATGATGAAACTATTTCTAATTGAAGCCCATTCAAAACAAATGCAGGATTTGAGGGTCTGCCATTTTCGAAGATTATTACTTGTGTAATTTTAAGTCCCCAAACATTACAATAATTCTGTAGATCATTTAACATACTCTGTAAAGATCTACCGATTGAGAAAAGATCACTGAATCGTCTGCGTATAATAAAATGAACACCTTTAGTTCGTCAATACTAAATATATCACTGCTATCTGTGTTGATACTATTAAATAAATGATTAATGAAAAACATGAACATTGTCGGAGACAACCAGTCCCCTTGTTTTAAACCGTTATTTGAAACGAAAAGTTCAGATATATTTGTATATTTGATAGAACATTTGACCGATGTAAATATTGACTGTAGTGTTTTCAGCATTCTCGGGCTTACATTTGCTTGAGTAAGTTTATGCCACAATAAATACCTTTCGACGGTGTAAACGCTTTTCAACGTCTATAAAAGCACAATAAAGCTTTTTTCCTTTTGTATTGAGAACCTTCGCAATTATTGAATAAAAAAATAAAATTATTATCTACTGTAGATTTCGCTTTCTGAAATCCAAATTGGTTATCGTCAATTTTATTATGCAATTCTGACCACTTTTTATGCGGTTTAATAAAACATGTGAAAATATTTTGCCAGAATATCTTTAAGTGTTATTCCTCTATAATTGTTTGTAGAGTCAATATCACCCTTATTTTTGAATAGAGGTATAATCCTTCCTTAACCCCATGATTTCGGATACTCTCCATTCAAAACTATTTTGTTAAAAAGTTTAACAATAAATGGTAAAATAATAGTTTTTGACAATTTAAAGCAAAAAAACGCGAGTCGGATGGCTTATCGTTCGTGTTATTAACATAGTCCGGTAAGTTATTTCCAACTTTAAAAATGGCTTTAAAAAGAGTATAAAAATGTTGAACTGATAAAATGTCTGACGTTTTCTCTTTCGTCCTTAAGTGTATATTTATATTTTTCCAAAATTCTCGCGGTTTAGTTTTGGCTATTTCACATAATCGTTTGCCTTCATTTTGTTTGAATTGTGCACGCGCCTTACATTTAGTACGGTTAAACAGTGTTCTAGCTTTAGTAAAAAATCGGCTATTTTCGTCGGTTTTATTTTTATAAAGGCTTTTCTAGCTCTTTGGAAACATTTTCTCTTATTTTTGCAGCTTTCATCAAACCAGTTATTCGAGTGCTTTGTTTTTATAAGACGTGCTCTTTATAACGATATTTTGGCCCAAGACTGTATCTATATTTTCTTGCATAAAGTGTGTAAATATATATATTTGGAAGGATGTTCTAATTAGTTACAAAACTTTTGCGGATCAAGTTAAACCACGGTCTTGGCAACAGTTTCACTCAGTTAGCATATGGCATAACCCGGGTATTACGGTCGGATTGGATTGGATTGAATTGGATTTTATAGTCGCACCAACAGCTAAGGTCATATGGCGACTTTCCAGCTTTCACTGGTGGAGGAAGACCCCAGGTGCCCCTCCGGGCAATTGTCGTGCACGGGCGGGCACCTGGGAAAAACCACCGACGTTCCGCAAGCCAGCTGGATAGCTTCCTCACATAAAGATTCCTAGGTATTAAAGGGACACACGGCAATCTTGGTTTTTTAAAAACTCACGGCGTCCCGTTAGTTTTTCTCTTCATTTGCATTTGTTCAGTCATTAATAGTAATTGTTAGAATAGTTTAAAGCAAGTCCTTTTTACATATTACTAACTTTTTCTAATAATGCATCAATAATATATTTAAAAAATTGGTGAAATAATGAAGAAAATTGAAATATCAATTTTTCATTTAATCATATACAAGCAGTTTTAAAGTCAAAATGACGCAGGATAACTAAATTGAGGAGCAAATTTTAATGTTGGAATAAAGTTCAAGATTGCCATGTGTCCCTTTAAGGTCGGAGGTTCTAGTGTGTTTTACAGAAGATGGTATGCAGGAGGAATAATTTTGTCAACGACATTCTAAACAAAAATGGAAATCTTTATTCATATATAGAATTTAACGAACACTATAATATAGTCTAACTTTCTTGAATATGAAGGCATTATAACTGCTATCAGGAATTACTTGGCTTAACTGCACATTGTGCATCTAGTCTGTAACAGCCCAAATCACATACGGCTCCTAATCCTATTGTTAATTCAAAAAAAATGAGAATCATAATTGACATTTACACACATTAGTGATCCACATTTTGAATTTGAAAGAGTATATGCCTTGCCTTATACAATTACAAAAGATCCCAAATTACTGTTGTTCCAATGTAGAATTAACCATAGGATAACCATAGGATACTTGGAACAAATTACTTATTATCAAAAATGAATATTATTAATAATAATATGTGCAGCTTTTGCAATAATGCACCTGAAACTATCCACCATCTCTGTTGGACATGTGGAATAGTATAAGAATTCTGGTTAAATCTCAAAGATTATATTACAGAAAAATGTAACACAGCAATTGTAATTTGGACAGAAACAGGTATTTTATTTGGAAATAGTATAGTAAATTAAACATAGTCTTGAGTAAAATCATCATGCAAGCCAAGTTTTACATTTATCAAAACAAGATGCGACGTCAAATCCACAGCTTAACCTTTTTAAAACGCATATTACATCTGTATACAAAGTCGAAAAAAGAATAGCATATAAAAACTTAAAAGTAATACGTTTGAAGGCATGTGGAGTCAATCCCTTTCCATCTGTGGAACTGGAGTACAGAGATATTTTGTTTTTGTTTTTTCTGTTATCATCAGTTTGTTCTCTCTAGCAAACAAACTAAAACCTTTACATACTGGAAAAAGATAATGACAAATAACACACCTTGTCCTTGTCTTGCCTTTTCTTAATCAACCCCCGCCCTATTATTTTTTTAGAAAATAAGTATTTTTGAAGCTTTTGTATATTAATCATTTGAAAAAAATAAATCCTTAAACAATTACCTGATAATGACATACTATGTTGTATTACAAAGGATGGAATATTATCAATAAATAATTTCAAAAACGGAAAAAAAATATTTGGCATCATGCTAGTGGCGGATTTAACTGCATCCAGTTTTTAAAAACACCCTTGTACTGCAGTGTGGTCCCCGTTGTACTGCAGTGTGGTCCCCCTTGTACTGCAGTGTGGTCCCTTTTGTAGCTTTAAATCAGAATTATAACATTTTACTCTATAAATGTAAATGAAAAGAAAACCTCCCCTTGTGTACAGTTTCTGAATATAATATGCATTGGTCATTCCGTTTTTATAAATAGCCTATTTTATGTAACTTGATGCATATTACATGTATTTTTTGGAAGGTTTGTAGAGGGATGGCCCACCCCGACACTCACAAACCTATGAAGGGGTGAACAAACGGTACACATTTAACTTGGCGATCGAAATGGGGAAAAAAGAAAAGAAAAAAAAGATTATATATGACGGTCGATTTTTTGTGGTGGAGGCAGACCACCCACTTTTCCTGCGTAGAACCAGTACTGTACACCTCCCGCCATCCGTAAGAATCGACACTTCCTCACTTACAAGTCGAGCTCCCAGTGGGTTCGAACCCGCAGCGGTGAGAGGCAAAAGTTAGACTTCTTGGAATGATATGCTTCTTGGAATGATATGTCTCGATGATTTAAGTGTCAAAACGCACTTTGCCAGAACCTTATATTGACCAATTAGATCTTGTGTGCATTCATATCAAAATAAAACACATCTAACACTTAAACATACGTATATGGCCCGTTTTTGAATGCAAGGTTTATTTTCAACTTGCATTCATAGCCATTGCTTTTGGCGCCTCCTCATCGCCATCTGGCGGATAACCTACATTTTTCCCTCATAAATCGAGGCTTCAAGTCGTACATGTATGCTGATCTATGCTAGACGATCGTATTGGATGCTGAACACAACTATAATGCAAATAAACAGGTCGAGAAACTCGACGAAAATCTCATTATGTATGAGCTGTGGGCGATTTTTTTTTTCAAGCGAATCTTTGCAAGGTTTTCTCATCAATAAAGAAACACGATGTGACGTCTTCGCTTGTGTTATATTAGGCAAGTGAAAGTAACAAAATACCCCGGACAAGTTGCAACAGAATATTTTTCAGTACCCACATTATTTACATGTTTTGCTGATCAACTGAAATCCATTAGCGCATTAAGTTTTCTATATACTATGTCTTCCATAATGCATCTGACCCGTATAGCTCATTGGTAGCGAGGTCGACTATTGCGACGTTAGATTATTATTACCCGCGAGTGTAATTTTAGTGTGGGTTACGAGTTCAATCCCACGAAGCGGTACTTCTTTTTTTGCACTGCAATTGAATTCCGTCAAACTATATTGGTTTTATTCAGTAAATATTCAATAATGGTTGGTGTGTTATTTTGTTAAACTTTGCAAACTATGTTTCAAAACAATATAGCGCAAAAACTCATGTGAACTTGTCTAATTAAACGTTGTGTCCCACGTACGCTGCGCTTATGCTTAAAACGTTTAACTGTCAGTGCCATATGTTTTTATTTATTGTACACAACAATGGATTAAAGAGTCACAAAACCTTTTTACCCGACAGTAAATTTCAAAACGGGACTGCTTCGCACCAAACACCACGTGACAATAATAGTATACACTAATACTCATCTCCGTTAAAGGGTGTGGCTTTAAGGCATTTTAGTTTCCCCTCCACGATAACAACATGTATAGCCTGATAGTGGACTTTACCGTTATCTGGTAATGCCAGTTATATAAACCAAGGTAATGAGGATGAGGGATTATATTCATGATAAAACTGTCAGTTGTTTCACTCAAACATTGTTTAAATTATTCCCCTAATCACATTACTTACTGAAGACTTATACAAATGAGAATGCTTAATAAGCTTAATCACAATTGTGACCAATATATTGACATCCAACAGGGTTTAGATAACAATTATTGTTTGTCTTGGGCTTTAGTTGGTAAACACTTATGAATAGGTTCAAGACGTAATCTTCAGAATGAAAAAAATAGGTCTTGATCAATATAAAACAACGTTGATTCAGTTTTAAAGTTAACGAGTAGGTTAAAATGCCAACGTCACCTACTTTTAAAGTCCTAAATATTAATAAACGTTTGTACAATGTCGAAAATCAATGATATCCGATTTGATTTTATGCTTCGCAGTTTAATATATATCATTCGACTGTAAATGGTCTAAGAAAATGAGCTATAGTTTTTAAAACTGGTCAAGTATTTCAGAATTATTGTCATTTACAGTGAAAAATGTCAGTTGGTCATTTTTAGCCCTACTGGCCAAGGGCCAGCAGAGCTTATGGGATGGTGTGGTGTCGAAAACCAGCCAGATCGGACCAGTAACAGCGGAGTTATGGCCCTTGATTTAGTTAAAAATGCTATATTTTGCCTCGTTAAGACGATAGAGCCTTCATTTCTCATCCGATCTTTACCAAAGTCTATCAGATTGTTAATATTATTTGAAAGCTCGGACAAGTTCGAAAACCGGCCAAATCGAACCAGTAACAGCGGAGTTATGGCCCTTGATTTAGTTAAAAATGCTATGTTTGGCCTGGTTAAGACGATAGGGCCTTCATTTTTCATCTGATCTTTACCAAGCTTTACCAAATGGTTAATGTCAATAAAAGCTCGGACAAGTTCGAAAACCAGCCAAATCGGACCAGTAACAGCGGGGTTATGGCCCTTGATTCAGTTAAAAATGCTATATTTTGCCTCGTTAAGACGATAGGGCCTTCATTTTTTATCTGATCTTTACCAAACGTTAAAAGATTGTTATTGTCAATGAAAGCTCGGACAAGTTCGAAAACCAGCAAGTTCGGACCAGTAACAGCGGAGTAATGGCCCTTGATTTGGTTAAAATGCTATATTTTGCCTCGTTAAGATGATAGGGCCTCTATTTTTCATCCGATCTTTACCAAATTTTACCAGATTGTTAGTGTCAATAAAAGCTCAGGCAAGTTCAAAAACCAGCCAAATCGGAGCAGTAACAGCGGAGTTATGGCCCTTGATTTAGCTAAAAATGCTATATTTTGCCTCGTTAAGACGATAGGGCGTTCAGTTTTTATTCGATCTTTACCAGTCTTTACCAGATTGTTAATGTCAATGAAAGCTCAGAAAAGTTCGAAAACCAGCCTGATCGGACCAGTAACAGCGGAGTTATGGCCTTTAATTTAGTTAAAAATGCTATATTTTGCCTCGTTAAGACGATAGGGCGTTCAATTTTTTATTCGAGCGTCCACAGGCCCTCTTGGGCCTCTTGTTTTAGAAGGTGGCTATAAAAACTACATCATTGGATCGGAAATAACTTAACTAAGAAAATGAGTCGTAGATTATTAAAATCGATTATGTAGTTTAGACGTTATGGGGAAATAAAAACATCAATTTTATCATACTAAGCCAACGACGTCGTCAAATTAAAAATAATAATTATGCATATTGCAGTACACTTTGATTATAAAGCATAAAATAAAATTTGTGTTCGCATTCGTGAACATATTACGGTTTTCACACTTCTCGATAAAATAAAATCTGTTATTCACGACAAAACAACAAATATCCTCTACGGACATAAACTAGTTACGGTCATAAACTAGTTATAGTCATAGAATTATTGAAATCATAAGAAACGTTCTGTTTGTTTACATGAACACTTCCGTAAACGGCTTTTGCTGTTTAACACATTGTTTGACACATGATTGCGGGGTTAGCCAGTAGAGCTTCCACGCGCTGTGTTTGGTCTATTGTCTAAAACATGATCAATGATCATTTAAGCATGGCATTATAATTGCCTCTGCTGTTATCGCTGCGGTGGCCTAGTGGTATAGCAACCGCCTCGCATGCAGGATGTCGTGTGTTCGATCCCCGGCCGGGACATACCAACGACTTCGTAAAAACTCCCTTGTTTGACATTCAGCATATAAGGGGTAACTTTCAGCATATAAAAGGTAACGTTCAACATATGAGGGTAACGTTCAGCATATGAAGGGTAACGTTCACCATATGAAGGGTAACGTTCAGCATATAAAGGGTAACGTTCAGCATATGAAGGGTAACGTTCAGCATATAAAGCGTAACGTACAGTATATAAAGGGTAACGTTCAGCATATAAGGGGTAAAGTTCAGCATATGAAGCGTAACGTTCACCATATAAAGGGTAACGTTCGCCATATGAAGGGTAACGTTCACCATATAAAGGGTAACGTTCACCATATAAAGGGTAACGTTCACCATATGAAGGTTAATGCTAGGACTGGTCCGGCTTTCGTCTAATGTGACTGGGTGTGGTGTCATGGCATGTGTATAGGGCGTGGTATTCCTGTGTTGATTCTTACGGATGGCGGGAGGTGTACAGTACTGGATGGCGGGAGGTGTACAGTACTGGATGGCGGGAGGTGTAGAGTATTTGATGGCGGGAGGTGTACAGTACTGGTTCTACACAGGAAAAGTGCGTGGTCTGCCTCAACCACAAAAATATCAACTATCATAAATAACCCAAACATTCTCTGCTTTTATCATCAATAACATTATTTAGCTAATAAATATGTTAGCACTCGTTGCCTTCATTATCTCGAAGTAAGTTCATTTCTAAGGTGACATCGGCACGCTTTCATGTTCATATCTGAACGCCGGTTGTTATCGGTTCTACAAGTATTACCACTTCGATTTAATGTCTTAATCAATGATTTTAGTGAGCGTAGGAGTAAACAGATGTTCAGATGTAAACAACTGTAACTAACTGCATTCAATGCAATCAATTTCTTTGTGTTTAGTACGTTTCATTTACTTTGAAACAGTGTTGTAAATGAACGCGTCCGGTCATTACGTACTAAGTGAGATCACTGGGGCTGGACCCGCTCATGTTGGCTGTTCAGACGTGAACACTTGAAAAGATTCATATGGAAAGCCATAACCGTCAAAATGTGGATATTTAAAAACCATTCAATGACAGGCCATTTAATTCAACATGAAGTCATTTGATGACGTACATATTGATTCGATGCGACGTGTGAACTCGGTTCATTCGTTACAAAGTGAATTAATACGGTGTAAAATTTCAAACCATACGACGCAAAGTCATTTGATGACGTACCTATTGATTCGATGCGACGTGTAAACTCGGTTCATTCGCTACAAAGTGAATTGATACGGTTCGAAGTGAAATGATACGGTGTAAAATGTCAAACCATACGACGAAAGTCATTTGATGACGTACATATTGATTCGATGCGACGTGTAAACTCGGTTCATTCGTTACAAAGTGAATTGATACGGTTCGAAGTGAAATGATACGGTATAAACTCGGTTCATTCGTTACAAAGTGAATTGATACGGTTCGAAGTGAAATGATATGGTGTAAAATTTCAAACCATACGACGCAAAGTCATTTGATGACGTACATATTGATTCGATGCGATGCAAACGCAATCCGTTCGACAGAAACTGATTTCATTACGTGCATAGTGAAACGGTGCGACATCTGGCGGCGATATTTGCCACATCACTTGCATGGTTATTTCCCCTACATAATATATGATAAATCAAAGTACTGAAAGAACTGAGAATGCAAGGTTTGATAGGAAAGACTGTATTGATATTTGCACGATCAAATTTCCATAAATTTTACATAGTTTTAGCCAACTTGGCGATCTTTGACGACCTACCAAAATCTTACAGGGTCAATCCATTCCAAATAGATTGTGATCAATTGTCATTAAACTGTTTCAAATCTAGACAAGAATATTTGTTCATGAAATTGCTGATGGATAGACAGATTTGTGTCTTATGGCCAGACTGTCAGTCAAGATGACCTCCATGTCTAAAATTGTCATTTACAGAGTGGCATGTATTAAGTACTCTACCGCAAACAAGATGCACAAAAGGGCCAGTATAACTCTACTGGCTTGAATAGTCTAAGGCCTACCGAAAAAACAGTTTTTTTTAAATCAAAGGCTATAACTCTTATGTGTCTAGTATGATGCAACTTGTCCAAGTTCAGTGGCGTAACCTAGAAAACGTCTTCTGCTGCAGGGACAAATAACTTAACAAGAGGCACTACCCGTTGATTCAACTTCCCTATGTCTGTCCCACACATTGAAAAGAAACTTTACTGTAGTATTTACTAAAAAAATAAAATACAAATTTATTGGTGGAAAGAAGAATTGAAATTGACTATAAGTAAATACACGGGTAAAAGTGACCATAATTTTGATAAATAAACAACAACAAGAAGAAACAGAACAGAACCTAGTTGGACGAAGTAGGTTAAAATGCTGCAGCCATTTGCTGTTTCAAACGGTGTCCAAACAGTATTGGGGCCAGATACAATGTCGCATTGTCATGGGCAACAATGCGACACCCGACAATGCGGCATCGTGACTTTGCGATATGACAATGCGACATTGCGATACGACAACTTGACATTGAGATACGACAACGCTACATTGCAATAGGACATCGCGACATAAATGTCGCGATGTGATATTGCAATGTCGCGACAATGCAATGCAATATCATGACAATGTGACATTGCAATACAATTATGTCGCGATGTCGTATTGCAATGTAGTGTTGTCGTGACATTGTATTGCGTTGTCGCGACATTGCAATATGACATCGCGACATAATTGTCGCCAAGTCATGACATTGCATTGCGTTGTTGCGACATTGCAATATGACATTGCGACAATTATGTCGCGATGTCGTATTGCAATGTAGCATTGTGGTATACATCTCAACGCGATGTCGCATTGTCGTGACATTGCATTGCGTTGTCGCGACATTGCAATATGCAATATGCAATGTAGCGTTGTCGTATCTCAATGTCGAGTATGTTAAAGTTTTGTAAAGATCGGATGAAAAATGAAGGCCCTTGGCCAGCAGAGCTAAAAATCATCAGCTCCAGAAAGTAGGTCAAGATCATAGATGAAATCCATGCATCCAAAAAGATGCACTATCCAAGACACAACTATGTCAAAATAGAATATGTTTTCTTCCAAAGATTAAGCTATAAATTAGGTTTAAAACATCTAGTGCATAATTATAGTTCATGAGAGAGTGATGTAAATGTAACAATTAAAGTTATCTGCCCTTTGCTTGGATGTTGAAGGTCACATTGTCACGTTGCAATGTACCACTCAAGATACAACTATAAGCAAATTTTGAAAGGTCTTAGTGCATACAGTTTGTGAAAAAGTGACCTAAACGCAAAAGTTGAAGGTAATAATTAAGTTATCTGCCCTTTGCTTGGAGGGTCAAGGTCACTTTCACATTTCTTTTATCACGTTGTGATGTACCACTCAAAATACAACTATGTGCAAAGTTGTAAAGGTCTAGTGCATATAGTTTGTGAAAAAGTGACCTAAATGCAAAAGTTGAACCTAAAAAATATTAAGTTATCTGCCCTTTGCTTGGAGGGTCAAGGTCACTTCCACATTTGCTTTGTCACGTTGCGATGTACCACCCAAGATACAACTACAAGCAAAGTTTGAAAGGTCTAGTGCATACAGTTTGTGAGAAAATTACCTAAACGCAAAACTTGAATGTTGACGCCGCCGCCGCCGCCGCCGGAAAAGCAACACCTATGTCTCTTTTTTTCTTCGAAAAGGCGAGACAAAAACTGTTTTCCGGCCTTAGACCAGTAGAGTGATACAGGCCCTCTTGTGCATCTTGTTTGCGGAAGACTACTTAATACACGCCACTCTGTAAATGACATAATTTTAGACATGGAGGTCATCTTGAGTGACAGTATGGCCATGAACACAAATCACAAATCTGTCTATCCATCGGCAATTTCATAAAATAATATTCTAGTCTCGATTTGAAACAGTTTAATGACAATTGATCACAATATATTAGGAATGGATTGACCCTGTAAGATTTTGGTAGGTCGCCAAAGATCGCCAAGTTGGCTAAAACTATGTAAAATTTATGGAAATTTGATCGTGCAAATATGCATACAGTCTTTCCTATCAAACCTTCCATTCTCAGTACTTTTAATACTTTGATTTATCATAATATATATGTTATGTAGGGGAAATAACCCTGAAAGTGATATGGCAAATATCGCCGCCAGATGTCGCACCGTTTCACTTTGCACGTAATGAAATCAGTTTCTGTCGAACGGATTGCGTTTGCATCGCACCGACTGTGTTTTCGCCCGATCATTTTACTTACCACCAGACTAAATGTGTTTGCGTATTGCATCATGCTGATTTACTTTGTTCTGTATCATTTCACATTTTTCGATGGATCGTTTAAGTTTTCATCGTACCGACTTGTATTTGATTGTATTGCATTAGTTTTTTTGTCAAATGGTTTGTCATTGCACTGAATGATTTCTATTTGCGTCGTATGGTTTGAAATTGTACACCGTATCATTTCACTTCGAACCGTATCAGTTCACTTTGTAACGAATGAACAGAGTGTACACGTCGCATCGAATCAATATGTACGTCATCAAATGACTTTGCGCGGTTGGTTTGAAATTTTACACCGTATCATTTCACTTCGAACCGTATAAATTCACTTTGTAACGAATGAACCGACTTTATACCGTATCATTTCACTTCGAACCGTATCAATTCACTTTGAAACGAATGAACCGAGTTTACACGTCGCATCGAATCAATATGTACGTCATCAAATGACTTTGCGTCGTATGGTTTGAAATTTTACACCGTATCATTTCACTTTGAACCGTATCAATTCACTTTGTAACGAATGAACCGAGTTTACATGTCGCATCGAATCAATATGTACGTCATCAAATGACGTCATGTTGAATTAAATGGCCTGACATTGAATGGTTTGTAAATATCCACATTTTGACGGTTATGGCTTCCCATAGTATGACTAACTTCGAAACAGTGTTGTAAAAGAACAAGTGCCACGAGCTAAGGGGTGACCACTGCACCTGCTGATGATGGCCAGCTATAAATAAATATTGAAATGTAATCAATCATATGTTTAGTATATTTCACCAACTTGTTTCACTGTTGTAATTGAACGCGTTATGTGATTTACTCGTAATATGGGTAAGCTAACAAATGCCAAAACAGGCGGACGATAAAACGTGTTGATAAAACGTGTTTGTGTGCTTGAAAAAAGAGGGAAAAAAGTTTCTTTAAAATGCTACCTGACCTGAGGCGTTATTTTGTGAACGCATTAGGTCATGACTACTGTCCAAGTGAGATCATTGGAATCGTTGGACTTAACTGGAGACTGCTTGTTAGAATGCAAGCCTTACAGAATAAATAATAAACGAAACTCCTAACTTCCCCTTATTATAATTATTTTTTCTTGATTTCGTTTTGGTACATTTAAACCGTATAGCAATGTTGCTCGGTTTTTTCCCCATTAGAAATTCTTTTCAGTATAATTATATAGTATTCTATAAACTTATGCAACATGAAGTGAGAGATAAAATCCTAAATATTATTAAATCATCAAAATATAGTAACAGGGCGATTGTTTGTCAACTTCATATTTATTTCTATGTTGGAGAATATTTTACACTATATGGTTTTAAAGGTATCGATACTAGAATGTTAAAGTTGCTGTTACTCTTATACGCTGATGACATATTTATGATATTTTTGGATACTGAAAAGGGGCTACACGATAGGTTACATATATGTACAGTTATTGCCAGAAATGGAAATTGGTTGTAAATGTAAATAAAACGAAGGTCATGCTACCTATTTGGGAATTGTCTTTACTACAGGCGTTCTTTTGATCAGACGTTCGAATCATTAAGGGCCAGGCATTAAAGGCAATCTTCAAAATGAAGTCATATATAAGTCAATTTACTGACTTACCTGTCAGTCACACTTTAGACATTTTTGACAAACTCATTTTGCCAATTTTAAATTATGGAGCAGAGATATGGGGATTCTCAAATGCGGAAAGGTTAGAGAAAGTACACCTTCAATTTTGTAATCAACTATTATGTGTTAAAACACAAACTCAAAACAATTTCACATACGGAGAACTCGGGAAAGTCCCTTTATAAATTCGACGAACGGTTTATATTATCCGGTTCTGGTTAAAAATTATATGTGCGAGTGATCGCAAATATATAAAACGTATATAATGTTATGTTAATTGGTCTGATTGCAAACCCAAACAAATTAAATCTCAAGTTAAAGGGTTATTGGAACGAAAATAATTCAATGAAGTTTGGTATTCTCAAGGAATAGAAAACCTAAAATATTTCATTAATATATTTAAACAACCAATTAAAGGTATGTTTAAACAAAATTAGAATACTAAATTATCGGCTTCCACTAGAGCTAATAAATACAGAATAATATCAGATTTCAGGTTTAAGTATTATCTAGATGTACTAAACATAAAGAAATTTAGCGCTTTTTTTTTTTACAAAACTTAGAGTCTTTAGTCACAGGTTAGATATTGAAACTGGGCGATGACATAGATCAAATAAAACGCTCCAAAAAAGATCCGATAGAAAATGTCAGCTTTGTAATATACTAAAAGACGAATTTCACTTTGTATTGGAGTGTTCACTATATCATGATATTAGAAAAAAATATGTTAACAAATATATTTGGAAACGGCCAAACATACCAAAATTTATTGAACTTATGACAACAGAAACAAGAGTTTTTAAAGAAACTGTCTTCATTAGTAAGAGTTTTAAAAGAAGAGACGACATGTTTTATAAATAAGTATAGTATCACTTTTCTCCATTTTTGTCCACAGATATAAATGTATCAGTACTTAGAATTATTAATTCAAAAATATATTAAACAATTATATACTTAATAGTTTTCAAATACTTTTTAACTAGTAACACATACAGATGATCTTGAAACTCACCTACAATTTGTACAAATCGTCATTAAGTGGAAATGGTGTGTGTATTTTATATACATGTTTTGATATATGTATGTACTATTTGCATGTAAACTGTTGGGCGTAATGCCTTATGTTTGAATATTATTCCATAACGTTAAATATATATATATATATATATATATATATATATATATATATATATTGTGTGATCACATGGGCCTATGACCTACTGATTGTGAAATAAATTGTTTCCTTCCCATTATATTATTTCATAGTCAAGGGTTTTCAACAACACGCACGTTGCACTCATATACATTAATACAGACAAATATACTGAACAAAAAAAGAAACTTCCGACTTTTTTGCTGGTCTTTTTATAGGCCAGGTTTTGAGGGCGTATAAAAGATTAAACAGCGTTTTAATAAAACAATGTTTGATATTTTAAGCACACTTAAGTGAGTACTAAGTATCCCATTAAACAGTTTCAAATTTGCAATAATTTGATGATTGTTGATAATCAAAAGCTGCCATCTGCACAATCTGTGTTTTGTTTTTTTGTGATTTTTTTGGTAAGGAACATATAGAGAATATTGTCTCGGACAAATTTCAGCAATTTTCGTAGATTTAATTTGTTTCTGTGGCCAAAATGCATATTTTAAGAAACAGGGGGCTACCTCCCTTGTGTTCTGAACTTTTCAAAAACATGTTTGTTTGGACTATTGTTGCCGGTCTATCTAATTATTCTTAAAACATCATTATTATTTTCCTGTTTTGCAGCATCAACATCAGCGGAAGTTTCTTTTTTTGTTCAGTATAATTGCGTTCAAACTGTATAGTAATCACAACAATGAGTAGATATACTAATGACTTTGTATAACGATTGTATTTATTTATAAACGAGTTGCTAATTTAATATATATATCCAACCACAATTAGATAGCGTTTATCTGCAAATTGCTATCAGTGTTAAATTATTTTGAAATTGATGTTAATTTTGGTACTTGTAAATAAGCGGTACTAGTGGTACGTAATGTCTGTGTGAGGCTCATAATTATGTTGGTGGAGTCATGCCAAGTATGTCATCTCTTTAATAAAGATGTTGTTATCATGTAGTTAAATGGCTGTATTTTTTAATTTTCATACGGGATATTGACTGTTTAAATGGTCGCAAATGTTGTTTAATGGCGACAATACAAACTATTGTCGCCAATAAACAACATGTTCGATCACAAAACGATCGATATATCCACAAGAAATTACATCTTTTGATTATTACTTGCTGTTATTATAGTATTTATAACAGGGTCCTTATATAGATAGATAGATAGATAGATAGATACTTTATTGACTTAAACTTTTACAGTTTCTCATCATTACATACATAATTTGTAATACATAATTATAATCACATGACAGGTTACACATACTTCTACACACTCACTTATAGCTCAATTTGCAATACTCCTTAATTAATCATAGCTCATATAAATCACACATTTTAATCAATAATCCAAGGATATCAAAAAACAAAAGGAATTATATATAAAATAACAATTTATGTGAGGATGTACTTGAATATATTTTAAGAAATAATATTTGGAATAGAACATCTGACAGTAAACGCCTTATATACGGACTCTGTTTATAAACAGAAGGTAATAATCAAAATATGCAATTTTCTATGGATATACCGTCTCAAAATTAAAAGTACAGATCATTTATCTCAATATTTCGTGTACGTCATTTTCGTTCGCTGCGGGAACGGCAGCGACTCTTATATGGTTTTCAGAATTGCAAGTGATAAGGAGCAATGAACAGTTTCTTTGAGTTTTTCACTTTGATAACGCACTCATATATCAGTCAACAGTTTATTTGTGTTGTGATGCACACGCGTTAGCCTAACGCACACGTATCCCTTATATGTGAACATTTGTATTTCTGTGCTGATGTGTAATTCTAGCATGTCGTGCTACAAAGACGAATATGTAATCAATCAATGATTTGACCTGAACGAAGCGAGGTCGTCCACCTTGATTCAAAATGTTTGGTAGGAAGAACTGATGGTAACAATTGGGAAGAAAGTGTCTGGTAAAAAAAAACGGTCGTGGCATGTTTACGTCTTCGTGACATTTGTTTTTAAATATTGTTTTAACACACTTGACTTGATCTGTTATTTTTTCCCCAGTTCTTACCCAGATATAATGCTATTTTCTCTCGGCAGATATTTTACGCTTGCGTAAAACCTTGCTTGTATTACATGATTTTGTACTATCGCATTGTACTGGAAGCCTTATTCCCATAATAATGATATTATCGTAATGAACTTTACTCTAAAAGTAAAGTGACACTTCTCATGAAATAAATAGCTCAGAATTGTGTAAGAAAACAGCCAAAAGTTGATATCGTACTGGGTTTAAATCAATATTGATTGGCACAGTATTATGTTTGACTTTTCGCCTTCCTTTTAATTGTTTATTTTACAGCTGTACGTGAGCTCAGGGCGTCATTTTATCCTTAAAGCTGTACAGTCCCTATTTTAACTGATAATAACTTATGAATATGAATGAGTCACGTGTGAAGTAGTTTCAAATCGACGAACACCCCAAAAGTCGGTATATAAAGAGAAATCGATACGTACAAGTTCACTTCTTCTCTAGATCTTCACTACGTGCACGTCGTGGAGAGGGCACTGCCGATATTCAATACCTGAGAACTTGTCATTCTCAGGTTTGAATTGAATATCGGTTGACTGAATGTGAAGGTGTCTCCTGCGTCCCATCACAGCACACATCATCTGATGTCTCCAGATCCCTGATCTTTTTCAGGGTGACACAGACATCGGGCGGTGTGTGCGGCGCAGGGGTCATACTGTGAAGGGTGTGGCCCTAAGCAAGACCGTCACCACTCGTAGAGGATGTAGGACACTGTAGCGGATGTAGACCACCACGCCAGCAGCAGACCACCATGCCAGACCAGTCCAGACCACTTCACCGCCGCAGCGAAAATTACACAGAGCGAAAGCGACAACCACCTACATAAACACAACAGAAGCGACAACCACAGCAGCAGCACCAGATCAACCAACACACACCACTAGATCAGACCAGACTCTATTGTGCCCATCGCGTCAGGGTTCCACCGTTGTGTTAGTTGGCACTTGTGTCATTCTAGACGGGGTTCCCTCGACGTGTTCGTTGGCGGACGGTCGTTTAACCTTAGAATTAACAACAACAACAACAACAAAATTTCACATTTTTATTTAGCCTCCGTACAGGTAACAGCGATAAATATACGGCTCTAGAATATATGTGATAAAAAAATAGTTGCCCGGAACGAGATTTGAACCATATCCTTGCACTTGTAAGATTTGAAAGATGTACGCTGAACCTCTAGACCACTGCTATTTATTGGTATGTTGTAGCATTTTTAACACTAAATAGGCATTAGGTAATAACAAGAGCGCGCACACAAACTCATCAAGCGCTAAATAACAAGTCGATATATTGATGATTTGAGACGAAGTATTAGTTTCATATTGATAAGAAACAGTATTACACCAGGCAATGTTAATTTACACGTGCGACAATATGGACTGCAGATGTATTGATCCATCTTTAGTTGCGTTCAAATATGTTAAGTTATTTTGCCTCAAAATATATGGTAGTTAGTATACTAATTTCTCAAGTAGCGTTGTAGTTCATTGGATAGAGCACAGGACTTGAAATCGGAAGGTCGTGTGTTCGAGCCTCGAAAGAAGCTAACCTTTTTTTTTCGGTAAAAATTACTGTTACCTGTGTATAGGTACGATGTGCACTGGTTGATGTATATACAGCAAATGATTTCATGCGCTATATTTGCTCGCTTAAATACCCGATTTCGACATGAGCTGGTGAACATGAAGTTACAAATAAAGACACGCCTACAAAGAAGAAATCGATTGATATAGGGACTCTGTAGCTATAAAGTACAAACAGTTGACTCCCGGTGTATATTGTATTTAAAAGTATATTTTTAAAGTACAAGTGCTACAGGTACGCGATAAGAAAACCTTGGAATCAATGCTTCTGTCATATTTGGCATCTTAGATGTTTTATCACAATAACTTGCGAATTGGGAGTGCAATAAAGTCATAGTATAAATATCATAATTCACTAGTGGAGCAGGTCCGAGAGTGCAGTATAAATCGCATACGAGAAAAATATGCTATACATGTTTTGTACCAGAACCAACTACGCATGTGCAAGACGATTTAGGGCGTTGCAGTTTCAGTAAAAATAACACCTCGATCCAATCAAGAAATAGCATTATCACGCGGCATGAGCATGACCCATGTTTTTATTATTGCAGCCAATCGCCTTTGTATATTATTGGGCAAATGCAATGTCAAGGAGTGCTGTTTTGGTAATGGTATAGTCGTTTTGATTAAACTGCGCGCGCGTAAAATTGATTATACCACAATAGCCTAAATACACACTATGCACCGTGTAATTCCCGAGGATATACACAGCAAATGTTAGTTATTGTGGTATAAATACAATAGAGCATGAGTCTTGCACGTGTACGGACGATAATGCACTCGCTAACTCGCTAACGCTCGTGCATTATCTCCCCGTACACGTGCAAAACTCATGCTCTATCCTATACGTAGACCATGGTATAACTGCCGAATCTGTCGTTTATAGCACGGCTGAAATATACCGGCAATTATAGCACAGTTTAGGCGCAGACCTTCAGGTTTATGAAAATTATATCATAAGCAAGAACAATCGTCCGTACACGTGCAAGACTCATGCTCTATTGTATTTATACCACAATAACTAACATATGCTGTGTATTTCCTCGGGTATTACACGATGCATAGTGTGTATTTAGGCTATTGTGGTATAAATATACAAATGAAGACCGAATCAGCATTCAGCATTCGGTCTTTTCCATTCAGACTATATTGCAATAAATTGCCTCGTCGGAACTTCGGTCACATACTCGTGAACAGATTTTAATTAATCAAACTGAGTCCGTTGTAATACTTTACTATTGCTAAACCGTTGTTATAAGTATTACGATCGTAAACAGTAGCTATCAAATCGAGATCGTTGCAATACGTATCGCTTGCTACGCCCTCGCGAACAGGTGACAATTCTGCTGCGAGTCCGTTGTAATACTTCAATCATGCAAAACACCCGTGAAGGGATGCAAACTACGAGTCGTTGTAGAGGGAAACGCATTTCGGCATAAAGGGTAATTCGGTTTGAGAAATAGATAAAACTTTATTCTTCACTGAAACTGCTTTACAGATTTCGCACCAGACTGGGACGGAATAATTGTCACGTTAGCCAGTGTATGTTTATCTTGTTTATTTAACGTGTGTGCGACCGTTAATCTTTAATGTATGAAATTACTGTTTTATAATTGAATGCACATTTTAATAATGCAATAATATGTAATAGTATCGCATTACTCAAATTAAAACTTGCTGAATAAGGTCATACTGCATATTAATATAGAATATATATGCAACTACCATTTACGAATGGACCAACCAGTTTTCTGTAAAAACGAAGAAGAAGACGTTTTCATTGATACATGTAATTTCGAGAAAATGACAACACCACATAACAGAACAATATCAGTGTCAAAATTGAATCAAATGAGGATTCCCCTCCCCCACCCCCCTGAAATGTCGTGAAAAAAACTTTCACATAATTTACATTAGTTACCCCATACCACTCTCCCGCCCCGTTGAAGGGGTTAAATAACTTGGCACAAGTGATCACCATAACAGGACGATGTGTCGCGCGCAAAACCAATGTCTTCAAGGTCAAGGTCACACTTGGAGGTCAAAAGTCAAATTGTGTCCGGTCAATAACTCTGGCATTCATGGACGGATTTTCAAATAACTTGGCACAAGTGCTCACCACAACAAGACGATGTGCACAAAATCCAGGTCTGTGACCCCAAGGTCAAGGTCACACTTAGAGGTCAAAGGTCAAATCGTGTCCGGTCAATAACTTTTGCATGCCTGGACGGATTTTCAAATAACTTGGCACAAGTGCTCACCACAACCAAACGAAGTGTCGTGCACAAAATCAAGGTCCATGGCTCCAACGTCAAGGTCATACTAAGAGGTCATGGAACACTTCGGGGGCATTTATCACTTACAGTGATATTTCTTGTTTGTAACAATATTAAAGCATTTTTTTAACTAACATCCGTTTGAACAATTACACTATGTGTGCTTTCCAAGAAGTTTGTGAAGCACTTATTTTCTAATTAGATGATATTTTGTCAGGTATGGAACAACTGTCTATAGAGAAATTGTTGGTAACCGAACTGTGTACCTCTTGTCGCAGATTCGTTTTTGTATTTGCTATGAAATAGATTATCTAATCCTTTAACAGCACCTCTCGGTAGCTGGATGATATAATTACCATTAAAAACCAGTTCCTTTTTACTGTAGTTAATAATATAAATCCTTAGGAACTTCAACTCAACAAGGCTAATATTTCTGAGACTGTCGCTTCTTTCTTCGATTTACATCGCTTGATTAAAAATGGAGAAATAATAAGCAACATCTATGACAAGAGAATCTATGACATGAGAGATAATTTCAATTGTAATGTTCCCCGAGCTACTTCTTATGAGGCATATGTTTCGCAGCGTATTTCTTTTTTCCCCAGAACTTGCAGTCGAGTTGGGAACATTATCGTTCATAACATTTGTATAACTAACGAATTACTCCATCAGAGCTGCCGTTACCACAAACTTGGTACATTTGATTATCGATACCCTGATCTTCTTTTAACATATAAAAAGTAATTGAAGGACTCTTCTGCGACAGGGACTATCACAACCTGAATTATATGGTGATGGGACTTACAAACTGCCGTGGTCATGATCACTTTAATCTGTATTTAACTTTTTAGAAAGTTTATCAAAAGAAGTTATGACCCTATCATTTTACAGCGCACAGCATTAGTGGTTGGCCCATTTACAGTTGGCCACAATGCTTTCCTCTTTTATTGTGTGATGCAAAGGGTTGTAACGTTTAATGTTTGACTTTAATCTTGTATTGCCGTGCCCTTTACAGTGTTGCTTAAGTCACTGAGTACTTGCTTTGTTGCTTTCTAAGTTTTTGTTTTTATATTCATATATACATGATCATTGATGTGTTATACTTGTATTGTCTACTAATATCCATTCGAAGATTCCTTTACTTACATTTTCCCATTTTAATGGGAAGATTGTTTGGTGCACAATGGAGGCCGTTTTAAGCGCTTCGTGTCCCCTTCTGCCACGGACCGAACCATTATGTGAATGCCGCTCTTCCTGTTTGCTTTCCTACACAACATAAAATTTCCGATTTTTTTTTTTAATCGACTAATGATTCTTTATTGTATCGCAGTGTTCAACAAGAAAGTCTAAAACATTGCAGTTGCATTAATAAACCAACACCTGGTTGATGTAACTGTGACATGCTTAATACCCGCGACGTTTTTAATGAGGATAAAAGAAATGTTTCTCTGACTTTTCTGTTTATTTAACTGTTTATTTATAAAATTCCACTGTTAGCATAATTATGAGCCTTTTTAAGCATTTCAAAAGACTCTCTTAAATAAACGTTGTACTGTTCTGTTTGTTTTTGTTGATGTTGTTGTTGTTGTTGTTGTTGTTTTTGCGAACTTTAAAATACAAGTTAGTTGTTTGCAAGATCAAATGGGTTGATAAAAAAACAACCTCTCCGGCCCTTCGTCACAACTTATTTATTCAAGCGTATACTTGCACTTTGATGTTTTATCGGAGTGCTTATGCTTTTCAGAGCGTTTACCATTATTAATATATTATACGTTTTTTTGAATAATTCACAGGCAGCGTGTTGCTAGCTAACGTTAATTTAGAGAACCCTATGTTTATACTGGCCACACAGGGCGTTGTTTGTCGGTCGTTGTATGCCTTGCATATTATTGCTTACGCGATAACGGTATTTGATCGTCATCACATTTTATGTTTCAAAGTTTGATTTAAAACTACCTTAGACATGTTAGACAATTAACAAAATTAGCACATGTGTTATAATGTATTGCCCTTTTTCATGCAAGCGAAATTATATTGCAATTATATGTTCACCCAATTTGAGCTAAATATGCGTTTTAATAAGATGACACTATGCAAAAAACACCATTGCTTTTTGAGATATTAGCTGTCTGATTGGAGCTTAGCTCGATACACTAAGCCTGTCTTTTCCTGCGTTTTGTTGAAGGGGTTGATGCACTATATTCAACATAAACAGAACATAAATGGAGGCGGCCATCTTGGAACTATGACATCATCGCGCCTTTTTATATTAATTGATTAAATAAATTTACAGATGTAATAATCATGTATAAATTGTAGGCTTATTTTCCATTTGCGGTGATTTTCTTTGCTTTAAAAAAACATTTTGTCAGTATGCCATATATGGTAAAAAGGCGCGATGATGTCATCTTTTCAAGATGGCCGCCTCAATTTATGTTTCTTTGCAAATGTTCAGTTCCTCCGACGTATTACCATTTATCTCCGACCATTTATGTTTCTTTGCAAATGTTCAGTTCCTCCGACGTATTAGTACTGATTTGAGACAACAAGGAAAATAAACTCCACCACATTTACAATCTGCTCTGACACGCCGGTATCCCTATGGGTACACCTTTTTGGATTTAACTCTCGGGTCAACCATAATTGCTGCCAATGATAATGTCGGCCAGAAACGACGAAATCAGTTTATTCGGCTGATCAGCTCTTAACATTCTGAAAGTTGCGGACGATAACTCTCACATGTAGTCCTTTCCGTTTTGGATAAAATGTGTCTGCTAACAGCTTGGTTGGTCAATCCGAGGCAGTGGCTGCTGAAGTAGATGTCAGAGTTTAGATGATGGAGCTGTGGTGAGGTCACTCAAAATGAGAATGGGTTGGACGACTGTAGGATGCTTGTTTAAAAACAACTGCTATGTTCGGAATTGGAAACATTCCTAGCTGATGTGCTTCACGTCATCATATGCTGTATCTTGCATAGCCATGCACTCGTGGAGGTACCATACGTTATATTAATCACCATGGGTTCTTGGAGTGCTTCATTTCAACTATGTGTTGCAAATAAATGCATCGATCTGAGACTGGAATTCGGCTCAGGATTGTAACACTAAACTAGTAACAGACTGCACAGGTAGACTTGTACTAACATATTTCGGTAGATGGTGCCATTCACGTTTGACCTAGTCAAAGCTCGTTTGACCTAGTGGATGTGTCGCTAAAATGGCGTAAAACACCTTTCAAACAAACCTTGTGGATGAATCGTCTCTCATATCTATATTTACATATAGAAGGTTTCAGTTATTATAGAAAGAGTATAATTGCGTATGTGTGTAGGGCGAATCTTCTAACAACTGCATTGGTCTGTTTTGTATTATGATCTACGGGTGTAGGTCAATTGTGTTTCTCCGTTAATTTTTTTGCTTCATCCGTGTATTTCTTTCGAAGTTAATTCGAATACATAATTATTAACTTGTAAATAATGGAGACTTTTCTACCTATTTCCACCGAGGAATACACTTAGTACATTTGAAAACGCAACATTTTAGTCCGCTGTAGTTTTGTTCAAAATCAAAGTCCGCTGTAGTTTTGTTCAAATCAAAATTGTATTTTATGTTAGTACACAAGTATCTTTGCATAAGATTTGATCTACTTCTTTCAGACACATAATTTTGCACGAGGACTTAAATTCCATCTCTAGAAATTCAAAAAATAAGTGTTTTCAAATGTACTGAGTATACAAAGGGGCATTACCGTTGCATATATTAAAATAGTTTGCTAATATTATTATCTGTGTATTGCACGCCTATGTTTAACACCTATATATAGGTGTATGACTCCTATACTTGATCTTGTTTACCTGCACCAAAAGTGTAGTGTTTCACTTTAATGGCTGTGTATTCATTGGTGCGGTTACTCACCAGGAGTGCGGTTACTCACCAGGATGTATCAACAAAAACAAAATATAGTTTAACAACAAGGTTTTACGCAATCGTAATATAGCTGCCGAGAGAACATAGCTTTATATCTGGGTAGGAAATGGGAAGAAAGTTTAACATAAAAACAGATTAAGTCACGTGTGTTAAAACAATATTGAGAAAAAAAAAATGTTGTCAAGAAGATGTAAACAGGCCACGACCGTTTTTTATTACCATACACTTTCTTACCAATTTTTACCATCAAACATTTTGAATCAAGCACGATATGCTAGAAGTACACATCAGCACACGAATACAATTGTTCACATGTAAGGAATGCGTGTGTACAACACAGATAAACTGTTCACTGCTAACAATTATACAATTATAAGATCAATCTCTACCCAGAGTACACGCGTTCCTCATTTGACTCTGTCGACATCAAAGGAAGTAGGGCGAACGGTTAGGTCACGTGATTAATCAAAACAGTTATGACGATGTTTATAATAAATCCTTTTGCGTCATCTGCAAAGATAAACTATTGACCTATATTAAATAATTTCAATTTTTATTTCTATGAGTTAATTGTTTTTAGTAATTTTCTGCTATCGAGCTTCGGTTTGAAATGCCAAAATTTAAGTTCCAAAATTTTTGCAAATTGTCAATAGGTCATATCTCATTTATTTTTCATGGCATTTTGATAATTCTTTCAGCTATGTTTAAGGATGTCAGAGCCCTTTTGTATAAATCGTGTTTGATAATAGTGCATCCACCCCTGTAATTCTGATTACTACTTCAAAGATTGCCGTCTCACTAAAGGAAAAGGTACATCATTTGCATTCTTTTTCAGCTAGTGTATCAATCTCTACCCAGAGTACACTTGTTCCTCATTTGACTCTGTCAACGTCAAAGGAAATAGGGCGAACGGTTAGGTCACGTGATTATTCAAAAAAGTTATGACGATGTTTATAATAAATCCTTTTGCGTGATCTGCAAAGATAAAATATAGACCTATATTAAATAATTTCAATTTTTATTTCTATGAGTTAATTTGTGTTAGTAATTCTCTGCTATCGAGCTTCGGTTTGAAATGCGTTTCGATTGAGGAGACCTAAGTACGTATTATTTTTTTTAGTAAAATAGTCCCGATTAAAACTAAATTGTTTTCATTCATTATTTCAAATCTTGCAACATCTAATTTGCAGATATTCTGAAAATTATATTTACACAAGAAATAAATAAGTTTCAGGTAAACATATTCCAATTTAACAGGTTTTACCAAAATCTTGTAATTTAGTAGTTAGCAGAGATATTGTGAGTGCAAGGAACGATAACTCTGCGTGGAGATTGCTAGTGTATGTTCGTAAATCAAAACTATTAAAGGCATGGCAATACTTTTCTCAATAAAAATTGATTACATTGTGTGGAGATGTGTCTGCTCAGTTTGATTTACATTAATTCCAACTAGGTATATCGAGCTTCTGTTGTACAATGTATATACTCGTGAGCCATGTGTTTTTCTTATTTGTGTCTACACCATTCTTGGAACGCTTGAAACAGGTTTTGTTGGCAAAGAGACAAGTCTTTGAAAATATACTAAAACCTCAATATAGTGAGCATGTCTTCCAAGTTCACCTTGAATCTTAAAAAAATAATCTATGTAATGCTTGCCATTGCACGTAACAAACAGAATAATCCGGTCATTTAAACGAGTTTGAACAAGGCAACGATAGTACCCCAATTTGCGTTACCATAATCTGTATAGTATAAGGGAACTCGACACCATTTTTTATATACACAGGTCCCATTTCAAAAACAACCGTACAAATGTTTACCAACGGTTCAGTTCGCACACCTTACTAATATACGTGTTTTGTTATCGTATTTAAATGAATATGTTTGTGCAACTATATCTACCTGTTTACGATAAGAAAAGCGGGGATTTTTTCTTCCATTCATTTATTTTCATTAATTTGTTTTTCACTTTGTGTATTTAAACCTGCGGTATAGTTGTTATGCTCCTATCCTATATAAACATATCCGATTGGTTCAGACACAGCGATTGGCCAGTGTTATAATACAAAACAACTTGTTTGAGTTAAAACGGGACATTGCGCAGTGATTACCTGCTTTCTCTTACCTGCGTCACTTCGTTATTTCGCCAGGCGTTTTTTCGTCTTTTCGTTATTTCGCCCGGCGTCTTTTCGCTCGTCGTTATTTCGCTCGGCGTTATTTCGCGGCGAAATAACGAAAAGACGAGATGGCACTTATTAGCCACCATAGAAACGGGACTTCCGTAGTGAAGCAGTCTAGCGAATGAGTTAAATAGTGCAAAGCAAAAGGCAGGTTAACTGGTGCACAGACATAATAACAATGTATTAATATGTCTGTGGCTGGTGGCTATTTAGCGAAATATAATAAAAACCCAGAACAAGGCGTATATACAAGTTTATCACATAACATGTGGTGTGGGAGTGTAATAACACCATTCAATATTTTCGATATTCCACTAGTGGTATAACATAACGTTAATGACGTCATGGGCGTCACGTTAATGTACGTTTTCTGACGTAATGTACGGTGTCCTGTTAGTGCCATGTTACCAGTCGCATCTTACCAGTCGATGGTCGATGGTCGATGATAAGATGCGATGGACGATGGTAAAATGCGATGGTCGATGGTAAGATGCGATGGTAAGATGCGATGGTCGATGGTGATGATGGACCATCGACCATCGCATCTTACCATCGACCATCGCATCTTACCATGCATCTTACCATCGACCATCGCATCTTTGTGTTCATATTATAGAATATAATCTAACATTCGTTCTCATTAATTATTGAATTTATTAAACGAGTTGGCAAAATGATATAATGCTCGGCTCTTTCTCATTCATTACTGAATTTATTAAACTCGTTAGCAAAAATGATATAATGCTCGGCAAATAAATTTAATAATAAATCGGCAAGAGCTTCGCATTATATCATTTTGCCAACTCGTTTAATAAATTCAATAATGAATGAGTACTCGCCGAGCATTATATCATTTTTGCTAACGAGTTTAATAAATTCAATAAGGAATGAGTACTCAGTAATATCCTCTATATACGATACATATATACACACAGTTTAAAGTGTTTTGATTTCCTCCTCATGACGTTTTCATATTGAATAATGGTAAACTTTTATATTTATTTTTTTAGTAAGATAATTGAGTTTGATGGGCCGTTAAACTAGAATGCAATGCAATTCAAGTCAATGGTCCCATTGTACTTTAATACATGGACAGCGCCAGTTTATTATCCCATAAATCATTTAACCTGCTTTGTTAAATAAGTACATAAAGTTGTAACGAAAAATATTTATATAGATCTTGGTGAATATTATGGTCCTTAAAGCCGATAATCCCTAAGCATATAAACACTAATAAGATCTTAACGATTTTTATTGAAATAAGTGGTTTCGTTGATCATCGTAATATGTAGGCTACAAATAGCAAGTTGAGGTTGATCCTGAACATGTGATAGGTGACCGGGTACACATGTGTTCAACTTTGATGAGTAGGTTAACTTACCTAGTGCACATATGTTAAACTTCGGTGATATTGTTTCCGGAGGACACGGATGCAAGCCCCACCAGAGCCACAGGGTATCGCAGGTGTATTCTTGGGCAATACACGCTCCCTTAGCCTTGCAAATCGCTTGCAAATCGAGCGGGATTGTGTAAAAAATAAATATTCTAGAAAAAGCCTGATTTCGACACCGACTCCCGGCGTTACCATCGGGTGGTGTTACTGCACTGAAACGTCACACTTAAAGGGAGTACATCAGGATTTTTCTAGAAATATCTTAAATTATAAAAATGTTCCAATTTATGATGAAACACTTATATCCATCAAAATATGATGTTGAAACCATATTGCTAATGTTTAACCTTTGAATACACCATATAGCTAGGACGGAATCGGGCATAAAATGCTGAAATTAACCCTGGTGCGTAACCTAGGATAGCATGTATTACTGTACAGAATGAATTTCCTTGTAACTAAGGGGTCATTTTTAGGATCATTCATTATGTTTAGGCGCTTTAAAATAGAAGATATTATTATTTGTCAATTTTAAGTCGGACCCCTAGACCCCTTTGAAAAGCCTGATGTACTCCCTTTAATAGTTTAACCACAGGTTTTTAGCGCAACACTTCTATCCTCCATTCGCTGTATACATTCGATTATTGTTTAATTATTATGTTTAATTGTAATTGTATTATTTCTATATAGCATTGCACATGCAGAATTCGTATCTCCCGTCGTTTATTTTCATTTCCGTGAGAATCAACATCAGTAGTTGAACGAAACAGTTTAATTATGTCTTCACTTTCTTTCACAAAATCTTTGCAAAACTAGGTCGTAGTATTTTTTTTTTTATATAATAATAATAGTAATAATAATAATAATAAAGACTTCTTTTAACGAGAGAACGCATTAGGGTTGACTTGAACCTTGATTTAATTACGCTGACTCGGTTTATCAGGGTTGACTTGAACGAACCTTGATTAAATTACGCCGACTCAGCTGATCAGGGTTGACTTGAACCTTGAACTAATTACGCCGACTCAGTTGATCAAGGTTAATATATGTACGAACCTTGATTTAATTACGCCGAATCAGTTGATCAGAGTTGACTTGAACGAACCTTGATTTAATAACGCCGACTCAGTTGATCAGGATTGACTCGAACCTTGGTTTAATTGCGCCGACAGTTGTTCAGGGTTGACTTGTACGAACCTTGATTTAATTACGCCGACACAGTTGATCAGGGTTGACTTGAACCTTGATTTAATTACGCCGACTCAGTTGATCAGGGTTGACTTGAACCTTGGTTTAATTACACCGACACAGTTGATCAGGGTTGACCTGTACGAACCTTGATTTAATTACGCCGACTCAGTTGATCAGGATTGACTCGAACCTTGGTTTAATTGCGCCGACTCAGTTGATCAGGGTTGACTTGAACCTTGGTTTAATTACACCGACAGTTGATCAGGGTTGACTTGTCCGAACCTTGATTTAATTACGCCGACTCAGTTGATCAGGATTGACTCGAACCTCGGTTTAATTGCGCCGACTCAGTTGATCAGGGTTGACTTGAACCTTGGTTTAATTACGCCGACTCAGTTGATCAGGGTTGACTTGTACGAACCTCGATTTAATTACGCCGACTCAGTTGATCAAGAATGACTCGAACCTCGGTTTAATTGCGCCGACTCAGTTGATCAGGATTGACTCGAGCCTTGGTTTAATTACGCCGACTCAGTTGATCAGGGTTGACTTAAACCTTGGTTTAATTACGCCGACTCATTTGATCAGGGTTGACTTGAACCTTGGTTTAATTACGCCGACTTGGGTTGACTTTAACCTTGATTTAATGATGCCGAATCTGTTGATCAGGGTTGACTTGAACCTTGGTTTCATTACGCCGACTCAGTTGATCAGGGTTAGTTGGCTTGTCCTTGCTAGTTCTCTCATCTCAAGTGTGTGTCTTTGCCTCTATCACTGAGCGCCTGAGACTGACCATGTGAAAGGAAGTTGCCGTGGAACAGCAAGTTAATGTTATGGTTTCCATAAGGAATCCTATTTATTACTATGTCATAGAAGTGCTTGAATTAGTGGGTATGGCTATGTCAGCATGTTCTACCCAGATATATGTGGTTACTATACACGCAGGTAAACACGTACGCGTAAGTCAAATACTTGCAAGACTTAACACCTGATGGTCAGATACCACCATTGATTTGGGCCTTCTGAATGGTTGAAAAAAGTATGATTGAAAAAAAGTATAGGGTCTATTAGACTGCTACACAGCGTTTAAATATAAGCTTGTTTGAGTGAAATAATACATGCGCGTTGAAGCAGTCTAAGGCTATATTAGGGCATATAGTCAGATTGTAAGGTAGATTCTGATTGGATTAAATTACCCAAATCATAACAAATCCCCATAAAACATCAAACTATTATATTTCCATCACACATCATGGTGTTTTAAGATATTTTGACCTAAATTTTCATGTTTATGGATACAAATGTACTTACTGAGAGTGAAAGTATATTTGCAAAAAGTAAAACTTCTTTACTGCCATTCTTGGGGTGCCCACCTTCAGTGAAATATTAAAGGCTGAAAGCATCAGATTACCCCCAATTTGCTGGTCTTTTTTTATTGTCTCTAAGATAGTTCTTCAAAAAAAGTTAGGTTTTATCATCCGTTCGGATATAGGAATAGAGGTTGTAGTCCAAAAGGATATAATGGAGGCCTATGAGAAATACAATAGTGGTATATGACCTATGGTATAGATTGCCCACTATCGCCCATACACTGTGTGGGCATATATTTTTTCACGGCAGATTCTCTCAACTGGTCTAGATTTGTTTTCGTAATACTCTAATTCTTGGAATTAATTACATATTTGAATTTAAGTGGTGCGGGAAATAGCGCTTTTTTTCGTTTTGTTTCTTCTTGGGTGAAAATTGTCACATTATAGGGTCTTGTTTCTTTTAACAGTGCATGTATGTACTTGCTTAATGCAGGTGATTTTGAATTTGGGAAACCCTTTAATTCACAAAGTTTTTTGTAACACTTTTCGCTAAAGAAGATTTAAATTAATCCACGACCATCGTTAATCAGATTACCTATTCCACTCTCGTCATATCTTACGAATATTAACAAATTCTACTTTCAGTACTTTGATTGTTATAGGTGCCGCGTAATAAGGTTGTATCTTCTGCTTTGTGTATGTGTAGTTACAGCCGTGTGGCACTGAATCCTCGTTTTATTATCGAAATCGTCAAAGCAGGCAAGGAGATAGTTAATTGTTTACAGAACTTGTGTAAAGTACAGTTTCGATTGATAAACCAAATAATTAAAAAAATACCTATAAAAAAGGTATACGTCAAAGACACTTTAACAATAGGTATAATTATATACTTTGGAGACTATAATTTGCATGACAATGGCAAAACCTTACTAATCAAACCATGTTAATATAGCAAAACGATCAATAGATAGAATATTATCTTGCAGCCATCTTGTTGTACAATATTGGCAGTACATATTGTCTGGTTTAAAACATACAAAAATAATATTCTGGTATGCAAAGTGTATTGACACTGTTTGTGCGAAGATTTATGGGCTCCGTTATTTCTCATAGCTTAGGCTATAGCAAATTTAAACAAAACGTTAGTTTTAATTCGCAGTTTTATATTTAATGTGTGTATATTAAAGAAAGGATTTGTATAATACACAAAGGGCTTATCCGATAGTATTGTATTGCTATAGTGGACAAAGGGAATTTGGCTTATACGGTTATCTAGCCTAATACGTCCTTTTTTATTTGTGAAAAACAAGATTAAACTATACAGGGGTGACTATTGTCCACTAACTAAATCATACATGTTCACATGTACTGGGTTTGAAGTTCGATATGGACCAACTGGTTTGCGATTTTATAAGTAAAACATGCGAGAAAAAATGACTTGATCGTGTAAAAAGTGTGCTGGTTTTGTGACATACGTGCGTTTAACTTAAATGACCATAGCACAAGAGGAAACAATTTCGGAATTAACCGCGTTTGTCTAGTGATGTAAAAAAACAAAACAATAGTGTGACAATATGTTATCGTAACTGTATTGGTTTAGTTTAACTAAAAAAAGAAGATAAATTGCAAAAACTGTATCTCATACCGTTATTATATATATAAATACCGTATGAATGTTGACCAGGCTAGTTCACATGTAGAATAAGGACATTGTTCGTCGCACTATATAAGTGTACAACACGCTGTTTGGTCAATATTTGAAGTCAATTCGCTGATTTTCGCCAACGTCAATTTTAAGTAAACAATAAAGGGAACACGGATATGCTTTAGGGCCAAGACCTATTGGTACATATCTAATTCCAAAAATAGCAAAATAAATAAAAGTGCGGATATACTTAATATAAGTGCAGACGACCATTCTGGCCAACAATGGCTAGTAACGGAAAGGTAGTAAAAAAGAAGGACAAGGAAAAGGAAAAGGAAAAGGAGAAATTTGATTGTAAGTTTATATTTGTATATTTCTTCTTCTTCTTCCAATATAAGGGTTGTATTAGTCTCAGAATATGGTTATACCTGTCGTTAAAACTGCGCTAACCCATTAAAAACGGGTGACCTTCTCTGTCGCTATGATACAATTAAAACATTTAGTTGATGGAGAAGAGAGGAGGAGCAGATAGATATAAGCCTGGTCCTGAATGCCTCCTGAGTGTCGGTGTCGTTTGGGTTGGAAGAACATTCCCCTGTTTGATCGTCCGTGGGTGAAAGGCGTACTTGGGCATAGTTTAATATAGTGGCCGGGAACCTCTGGTACTCTTGTCATTGGCATTGTTAGTTTTGTATCTCAACTACTACTACATGTTGGATCTTAAACAGCATGGTTAGTCGGTTGTTGTACCTTCTGTATTGTAGGGATTCCCACTGCAGGTCCTGTACCGTCTGTATTGTAGGGATTCCCACTGCAGGTACTTTACCGTCTGTATATTGACGATCGTTTCAATGGTCATGTTCGTAAGAAATTTGTGTGTTTTTTCTTTAACCACGGATATATTATCTATCTATCTATCTGTATCTATACTCCCCTCAAGGGTATTTTAAGCAGGAAAAAGTGCGTTTGTCGGTGAGAATAGTGAGAAAAGTTAAAAGTAGATAGATAAGACTATCTAAGTGAAAAATTGAAGTAAAGGAGTATAAATAGAAGAAATAAAAAAGAGTTTAAAAACAACAACTTCCGGATCTCAATGGTGACTCAACTGGCTGACTGACTGCCTAGACAGATCTATGTTTGGCATGACAGCAATACTATGAGGAAGCGAATTCCATAGTGTGACTGTGAGGAAAAAAAGAAAATTTGTAGAAGTTTGCATTTGTATGAATTTGTATGAGAGAATTCGGGTGCATGTGTCTGGTCATTCTGATAGGGTATTGGAGATAAGGAGGCATTGGAATTTCAACCTGGTGATGGAATATTTTATAAATCATTAACACGTTTGAGTCAGTTCTTCTGTCTTTAAGTGTTCTCCAATATTAGGTCTGCGTTGCAACGTTATCGACAATCACACGTTTCGTCAGTGTCGTGTTGTTTTCTTTAAAATGCATTTAACCAATTTTTGTTTTCTTACTTATGTCGACTTGTACACCTTTTTTTTGCTCAGACCCATTCGCCGTTCGTCAGTAGTGCATTGTAAAGGTAAAAGTATACTATAAAATGTGTTAGCCAAACTACATTTCGTCCCTTCATACCATACATGTCCGGCTACCGTGCACTGGCGGAGAAGAAGCGATATGAATGAACAGAACAGAACAGAACATATATTTTATTTCGACTTATACATATAGTATCTCTTTATCAAAATATAACATACAAAGTTTAATTAAACATGACAGGCATGCATCCCAACACGCACACATACTCTCCTACACCTCCCACGCACGCATACGCACACACGCATGTACTCCATAAATATCAATATTTTTCTGGAGAGACACAAAAACACAATGTTCACACCTGCCCTGTCACGGGAATCGTCATATATACCTTTGGGAATCAGAGGTCTTACTTGTATCTGGTTTACGACATAGAACGTGCGTTTTGAGTCATGGATTATCTCTCTTTATCTTTTCTGTCGCTTATTCGCCATATTGATTGTTAAATATAATGTATTTCTTTATATCCATTGCTGTTTACATATGTAAATCTTGGTATAAACATTTTTGAATTTGAATTGAGAGCTCCGGCTTGAAAGATACCAACGGTGGTTGATAAGGGGCTCTACGACCTTATAGTAGTACGGGGGAAGAAACTGAATTTGTAGAGGCTTGCGGAGGTGGATAATTAACTGCTGATATTTCCTGTTGTTTTTTGCCCTTGTTCGGTTTGAGGCAAGAGTCAGGTGCTGGTCAACGGGAATGTCTAAACGGTTGTTGATGATCTTGTAGAGAACATGGTCAGTTGTGCATTGGTTCTTCTGGATTCTGATGATTCCGACAGATGATGATCTAAATTGCTGACACTGCTAGTATTTGTGGTAGCAGCCTTTCTCTGTAACATCTCTAGCTTGTATACCTGATACTTCGTGTGGTGTTTCCAGACGGTTGAGTGGGCCCCCCCCCTTCTCTCTCTCTCTCTCTCTCTCTCTCTCTCTCTCTCTCTCTCTCTCTCTCCAGAATGTATCCGCGTGCCACTATCTGATAGCTTGTTATGCGTGATATATGCGTGTAAAGTACGTATGGTTTTTTCCCGGGTCTTTAACAGATGACTTGTATGATCCTGGATATTATCTATCCATGTAATGATACGTAGGAACTTTTGTCAAAATTGGCGAAATATTTGTGTATCTGAAATAAGCAATCAATTCTTTCTTATCGTCCCAAATCTGTGATAGGAGACCTAGTATAGTGATTTTATTAATCAATGTGTTCAGGGGCGAAATGAATGATTTTGTGTGTTGATTTTTAAATGTATTACAAATACACGTCGTATGTATAGGATGTAAATGCCAAGCGAGTTATGTATCTTTTTTCTATGTGCTTATGATAATTATATTTAAAAAATCAATATACTGAAAGGCATGGGAAATTGAGATTGTATAGGTAGAATTTGAGGTAGACGGAGAGTTGAATAAAGAATTCTCACACATACATACGAGGACATTGACACCTTACCGCATGTAATAGATGTTAGGTCAATAACCAGTACAATGCAATATACCCACAGGGTGCCAACAGACGTTATTTGCAGAACTCCGTGGATACGACCATGGACTTCAGAGGTGCATAGTGGGTTCGCTCCATGATGGATGGGAAACTTTATCTGTCATCTCATTTCCCTCTGAAGTCGCTGTCCCAGTCTAGCCTAGTATGATGACTAGTGTGAAACACCATTTCATTTCTTTTAACACAATTATTTCTTCGTAATACATAAGTAGAGGGCATATACACATACACAAGTACGTGTTATAACACATACACAAGTACGTGTTATACACACATACACAAGTACGTGTTATACACATACACAAGTACGTGTTATACACACATACACAAGTACGTGTTATACACACATACACAAGTACGTGTTATAACACATACACAAGTACGTGTTATACACACATACACAAGTACGTGTTATACACACATACACAAGTACGTGTTGTACACACATACACAAGTACGTGTTATACACACATACACAAGTACGTGTTATACACACATACACAAGTACGTGTTATAACACATACACAAGTACGTGTTATAACACATACACAAGTACGTGTTATACACACATACACAAGTACGTGTTATAACACATACACAAGTACGTGTTATACACACATACACAAGTACGTGTTATACACACATACACAAGTACGTGTTATAACACATACACAAGTACGTGTTATACACACATACACAAGTACGTGTTATACACACATACACAAGTACGTGTTATAACACATACACAAGTACGTGTTATACACACATACACAAGTACGTGTTATACACACATACACAAGTACGTGTTATAACACATACACAAGTACGTGTTATACACACATACACAAGTACGTGTTATACACACATACACAAGTACGTGTTATAACACATACACAAGTACGTGTTATACACACATACACAAGTACGTGTTATACACACATACACAAGTACGTGTTATACACACATACACAAGTACGTGTTATACACACATACACAAGTACGTGTTATAACACATACACAAGTACGTGTTATACACACATACACAAGTACGTGTTATACACACATACACAAGTACGTGTTATAACACATACACAAGTACGTGTTATACACACATACACAAGTACGTGTTATACACACATACACAAGTACGTGTTATAACACATACACAAGTACGTGTTATACACACATACACAAGTACGTGTTATACACACATACACAAGTACGTGTTATAACACATACACAAGTACGTGTTATACACACATACACAAGTACGTGTTATACACACATACACAAGTACGTGTTATAACACATACACAAGTACGTGTTATACACACATACACAAGTACGTGTTATAACACATACACAAGTACGTGTTATAACACATACACAAGTACGTGTTATACACACATACACAAGCACGTGTTATACACACATACACAAGTACGTGTTATACACACATACACAAGTACGTGTTATACACACATACACAAGTACGTGTTATACACACATACACAAGTACGTGTTATACACACATACACAAGTACGTGTTATACACACATACACAAGTACGTGTTATAACACATACACAAGTACGTGTTATACACACATACACAAGTACGTGTTATACACACATACACAAGTACGTGTTATAACACATACACAAGTACGTGTTATACACACATACACAAGTACGTGTTATACACACATACACAAGTACGTGTTATACACACATACACAAGTACGTGTTATACACACATACACAAGTACGTGTTATACACACATACACAAGTACGTGTTATAACACATACACAAGTACGTGTTATACACACATACACAAGTACGTGTTATACACACATACACAAGTACGTGTTATACACACATACACAAGTACGTGTTATACACACATACACAAGTACGTGTTATAACACATACACAAGTACGTGTTATACACACATACACAAGTACGTGTTATACACACATACACAAGTACGTGTTATACACACATACACAAGTACGTGTTATAACACATACACAAGTACGTGTTATACACACATACACAAGTACGTGTTATACACACATACACAAGTACGTGTTATACACACATACACAAGTACGTGTTATACACACATACACAAGTACGTGTTATAACACATACACAAGTACGTGTTATACACACATACACAAGTACGTGTTATACACACATACACAAGTACGTGTTATACACACATACACAAGTACGTGTTATAACACATACACAAGTACGTGTTATACACACATACACAAGTACGTGTTATACACACATACACAAGTACGTGTTATACACACAGTCATAGAAAAGAAACGTAAGGGGATCGGAAATGGTCGATATTGGATCGGGCGCTATTCCGGTATAATCCATTATTTAAGCACTGAGATTTTGATTAGTATCTAGACATAAGTGCAATTTCTACGAAACGTATAATTGCATATGTTGAGACATGTCTAAACGAGTAATAATTTGATTTGTGTATATATATATGGACGAGGGTTTGATGGCGATCTTGATCCTAGAATATTTTGATCCAGCTCTTTGAGCAATTTTTGGAGTGGATCATGGTATTGTTCTCAAATTTACCAAATCCGCAACAACGAATAGTAATAGTCTAAATGTTATTTAATTTAATTAAAGTTTTTATTTTTTATTTTCACAACAAAAAAACTAATGCTTTTCTGGAGAGAAAAATGGTGTATCGTCACTCCCCGTCTTAAAGTAAATGGTTTCTCTTCAACCAAAGTATACTACTCCGCAGGCGTCAGTCAACTAAGCAATATTTATAGCATAATTTTTCGATTATATGTGATTTATACTGCTTCTCGAGTGCCGTAGTTTCAATTATATGCGATTTATACTGCTTCTCGAGGGCCGTAGGCCCGAGAGTCCAGTATAAATCGCATACGAGAAAAATATGCTATAAATGTTTTGTACCTTAGCCTTTTATCCAACTACGCGCGTGCAAGATGTTTTAGGGCGCTGCATTTTTCAGTAATAACAACAACTCGATCCAATCAAGAAATAGCATTATCATGCGGCATGATCATGACCCATGTTTTGATTATAACAGCCAATCGGTTTTGTATAGTATTGGGCAAATTCAATGTCAAGGAGAGCTGTTTTGGTAATTGTTTAGTCGTTTTGATTGACAGGTTGTGTGTAAATATTACGAAGAAATGCTAATTCTTGATTGGATCGAGCTGTTATTTTTACTGAAAACTGCAACGCCCTAAAACTTCTTGCACGCACGTAGTTGGATAAATGGCTATGGCACAAAACATTTATAGCATATTTTTCTCGTATGCGATTTATACTGCACTCTCGGGCCAACGGCCTTCGAGAAGCAATATAAATCGCATATACTCGAAAAATTATGCTATAAATATTACACCTCTACCAGTACAGGGTCACATGGGTTGTATGTGAATGCGAGGGGTAGAGATGTTAAATTGTTAGAGTTTGAAAAACTGGGCATGCGCAGTGAAGCAGTCTACCCAATCAAAGATACACGTGTGGCCGCTTTGGCTAGTTTTAACCAACGATTCATTTGTGCCAAAAAATGATCATTATGACATAGTACATCCAAACTAAAATTGATACTTTGTAATCAAGATTGTGGTATCATGATTGTCTTCGAAATGGCACAGATTAATCACGAGAAGTAGTCGTGACACTAACCTAGAGAACATGTCAAGGCTCAGTGGAAGTCAATCGTGAGATGGGAGCCAAGGGACGGTTGCCCATTTGTTAGTGGGTCAGTGGGGTAAAAAAAAACTGAAGTCCGAGACGGTCTGTGTTTGAATTTTGTGAATTTTAGCTTTTAGGTAAACTCGTTATATTGTTGATAAGGTCATACATTAAGTCACAACAAATACGGAATCCTGGTTAAACTATAAATATCTACTAAACTGTATCGGTTTTTAATATAAAATATACTAAATTGTATTAAAAAAAATATCGCAGACAAAAAACAATTTGGTTACATTTTCAGTTGTGTATTGTGTTTTACGTCATTTTCACCACATGTAAAGTTATATATCATGGTAGATTTTTTTGTGGTGGAGGCAGATCACCCACTTTTCCTGAGTAGAACCAGTACTGTACACCTTCAGCCATCCTTAAGAATCGACACTTCCTCACTTAAAAGTGGAGCTCCTATTGAGATTCGAACCTGCAACGGTAAGAGGCGAGGTTTACAGAGCAACGTCGTTAACCCCTCGGCCACGGAGACACTGAGAATGTAGAATGCAAGCGTGTGAGCGTGATTTGACGAAAAAATGCATGCGTGAGACTTGACTGGTATGGTTTGTTTGTATGGTGTTTTACCTCATTTTCAGAACATGTAAGGTTATATATGACGGTCGATTTATTTATGGTGGAGGCAGACCACCCACTTTTCCTGGGTAGGACCAGTACTGTACACCTCCCGCCTTCCGTAAGAATCCATACTTCCTCACTTACAAGTCGAGCTCTCGGTGGAAATCGAACCCGCTGCGGTAAGAGGCGAGGTTTAAAGCGCAACGTCGTTAACCCCTCGGCCGCGGAGACACTGAGAATGTAAAATGCATGCGTGTGGGCGTGATTTGACGTAAAAATGCATGCGTGAGACTTGACAGATATATTAAAACGCAGTCATGATATTAACGCAAGTGTTAGGCCCCACATCAGTTGTGTCTTGCAGTTTTGGCACAGTAAAACCACATACCTAATAACAAATTTATTAATATGTCTGTGGTAAAACGCAATATGAACTTCTTCTCTTTTTTTTGGGACGCATGATTATGCAAAGGCTTTTTTTTGTTTCTTCATTATTCGCAGGCTCATCTAAGTACAGTGTGTAACTATATACGTCATATTGCATGGAAGTAACTATGTTTTGTGGTAAATAAAAAAAACACCTAACTTGTTTTTACATTTTCATATAAAAGCCTGAGAAACAAAGATATTGTCATTACAAAGCAAAACAAAAAAGGCTTAATTATCTAAAACAACCTATCTTGGGCAGCAGTATGTTTAATAACCTCAAATAGTCAGTCTAGGATAGCATACACTCGGTTAATGTTCAGATAAACGATTATTTGACGGAACAAAAATAACAAGGACTTTTACAAGACAAATCCTTGGAAATAATCATTTAACATATTTTTATAACATGTACTTTTTAGCCGATTTTTAAAAGCTATGTGTATTTACATTTACCAATAAAACTCCTTTTCATATAGGATACATAACTGATTTAGGTACTCTTGAAAGTTTGACTGAAAATTTCGAAAAATCTTTGTCTCAGACAAGCGACCCAAATAATATCTGCACTGCAACGTACGTGGTTCTAACCCTGCAACCATGAGTGTGTTTTCGGGTACCAGACTTTACTGCGTACCGGGTACCAGTCTACTTGGTCCTCGGTCCCTGCAAACCGATTGCAAAGGGAAGGTTGCTGGACTAAGGTGCTTCCCGATAAAACAATACGAACAGGCGGAGGCAGACAGACGAAATTTACCAGAATAAACGTTTTAATAATGTATAGGTCCTTCGTTGCTTCGTATTCTCGTTCTTGAGCAACGTGTACTATGGATACCGGATATACCCCACCTAAGATGGAGGTGACACACAACATACTGATATAACTAAATGTTACAACAGAGGTGGGTTTTATTGATGTAATTTCTCAGTGGTACGAATGTAAAATAACAATAGAATACACATGATATAGCACTTTTAACACACCTCAAGCAGAACAAACATTCTGATCTAAAAGTACTGTTCTTTGTAAACAAAAACGAAGCATCTGGAATTGTGCTTCCGCCATTAATTACTAGGTAACTCTTTAGATCAGACTACACCAATTACCAACCAATCAGCGGGCATGGAAAAAGTTCCAGGGTAAATTCTAAGAATCTCCTAATTTTGATTGGTTGACAAGGTAAACAAACCAAAAATTCTTGCTAAAAAATATAATTCAACTTTTGAAGAGTACTTATAAAGGTTAAATCATATATGTGTGCAATGTATTCATAATGTGTTGCATAATCAAAGAAAGAAGTATATTTGACATTTTCCTCATGTTTCTACATGCAAGTAGGTGGGTCAGCACCATCCGACCCAAACAGCTTTTTTCAAAACATACTCAATGTATGTTTTGTTTATGTTTTTTGATAAAACTAAGATAGGTCTTTCAAAACAAGTAATAACAAATATAGCTTCCTATATTAGGGAACTCAGTACGGAGCTTAGAGGTATAATGGACGTCTATGGAAAATGAACTGGTGTAGTATTACCACTAAGGGTTGGCACCAACAACATCAAACTCCTCTATCTGTTACAGTACCACTGCCAGAATATGTTACATTATAGCTGATATCCAGCTAAGTTTAATTTTTTGGTTAAATATTTTTTAGATCAATACTAATTAGCGTCGTGTAGACATGTAGAGACACTGTGTATTAGACATATCATTATAACAAAATAATTGTGTTTACTGCTACCTACTTATAGATAATTTTGATACAATGTATGAACACAATGGGGAAGAGATAAATACGTAATGTTCAAGGACATGTCCGAAATGAGATAGGTCTATCTGTGACGGACCTGATGTCACACACACAAAAGCAAATAAATGCTCGACTTAAAAATAACTGACTTAGCTCGTTTTGATAGCGATACAATAGACATGAACGTGTGTACAAAAAAAAAGATGATTCAAAGATAAGTGAGAACCGCTGTAAACAAACGTCGATAATTACATTGTAATATAGGTAGGGCAGCTTTACGTGTTTATGTTAAAGCCTTAAAGGGAGTACATCAGGATTTTTCTAGAAACATCTTAAATTATAAAATTGTTCCAGTTCATAATAAAACACTTATATCAATCAAAATATGATGTTAGAACCATTTTGTTAATGTCTAAACTTTGAATACACCATATAGCTAGAACGGAATCGGACGTAAAATGCTGAAATTAACCCTGGTGCGTCACCTAGGATAGCACGTATTACTGTGCAGAATGAATTTCTTTGCAAATAAGGGATAATTTTTAGGCTCATTCATTATGTTTTGGCCAAGTAATATAGAAAATATCAATATTTGTCTATTTTAAGTCGGACACCTAGACCCCCATGAAAAGCCTGATGTACTCCCTTTAATCTAAAAATGGATTAGTGTATAGTTGGTTTGGCACTGTGGATACGATAACAGACTTCCATTTGATGTTTTTGTTGATTTTAAAGACATTATTTATTATGAAAAGAAATAGACATATTTTTGACACTAACTTGTATACATATTAAAAAATGTATTTCCTTGTCACAATCCGTATTTGCACGGGGCTCCTATGTAACATACATTTCAAGACCCACGATGTGTGCTGACCTGTTTGAAGATGTCACATACAGTGACGAGCAGACAGATACTGCTAGCGAAGATTAGTCACAATAATTGTTATTGTTTGAAAAATATATAGAGAAAACTAAAATATAAAGCATATATGAAAGAAAAATAAAGTGTAGTGAATGGACTAAAAGTTATAAAATAAAAAGTATGTAAAACATGAGGTTGGAACTCGCTACCCTGGCTTAGTAGTCTTGCGCCTTACCTCTGGTGTTGTGTAGCTGCATTGTCCATAATCATTTGCGTCTTATCTATACTGAACAAAAAAAGAAACTTCCGCATTTTAAGCTGTGATTTGCATAGGGTTGACTTTGTTACACTTTGTATACCAATCTAGATACAATTTCATCATTATATACTTATCACTCAATCATTCAGATCAATATTAATAATCATCAAATAACAGAATTAGTGTGTTCTGCTGAAACATGTTTTATTCAAAATGCGAAATCACTATATTTGTATTATAAAGGGAGGTAATCTGAAAATATTCATTATTGAAAGCTGTATGGCGCAAAAGTGAGTGAACAGGTCAGCTTACTTTCTCTGTCTTTTTGGTGCTGGGGTAATGTTCTGTTTATTTCAATAGAACAAAACTGTGTTAAATCAAAGTTTAAACCACAAGACCCGGAAATGCTGTTTAAACCAAAACAAGGGGAATAACTTTGCGTACAAGTTTGATTTAAGGAAAATTGTTTTCATGCCAGTGCTGGCCTTTTAACAAAGGTATTAACATATAAGACCAAACAAATTATATTTGCATTGTGATCAACATGTATGGGTAAAGTTGCGGAAGTTTCTTTTTTTGTTGAGTATATATGATACCGTCACATTAAGCAGGTTGTATCCGTTATAACATGTTCAGCCTGTTCTATTTTTAAATAAACCTGCCTTCTTACTACATCTATACATTCAATATTGCTTATTCTGGGGGCGATGCAAATGCTACATTAAACAGTACGTATTATGAGGGTGATATGACACTGCTTATTCTGAGAGCGATGCAAATATGAGGGCGATGCAAATTCTACTTATAACATTCTTTATTCTAGGGCGATGCAAATATTATATTAAACATTGCTTATTCTGAGAGTGATGCAAATGCTACATTAAACATTACTTATTCTGAGAGTGATGCAAATGCTACATTAAACATTACTTATTCTGAGAGTGATGCAAATGCTACATTAAACATTACTTATTTTGAGGGCGATGCAAATGCTACATTAAACATTACTTATTCTGAGAGTGATGCAAATGCTACATTAAACATTACTTATTATGAGAGTGATGCAACTGCTACATTAAACATTACTTATTATGAGAGTGATGCAAATGCTACATTAAACATTACTTATTCTGAGGGCGATGCAAATGCTACATTAAACATTACTTATTCTGAGAGTGATGTAAATGCTACATTAAACATTACTTATTATGAGAGTGATGCAAATGCTACATTAAACATTACTTATTCTGAGGTCGATGCAAATGCTACATTAAACATTACTTATTCTGAGAGCGATGCAACTGCTACATTAAACATTACTTATTCTGAGAGTGATGCAAATGCTACATTAAACATTGCTTATTATGAGAGTGATGCAATTGCTACATTAAACATTGCTTATTCTGAGGGCGATGCAAATGCTACATATTTGCATTGTGATCAACATGTATGGGTAAAGTTGCGGAAGTTTCTTTTTTTGTTGAGTATATATGATACCGTCACATTAAGCAGGTTGTATCCGTTATAACATGTTCAGCCTGTTCTATTTTTAAATAAACCTGCCTTCTTACTACATCTATACATTCAATATTGCTTATTCTGGGGGCGATGCAAATGCTACATTAAACAGTACGTATTATGAGGGTGATATGACATTGCTTATTCTGAGAGCGATGCAAATATGAGGGCGATGCAAATTCTACTTATAACATTCTTTATTCTAGGGCGATGCAAATATTATATTAAACATTGCTTATTCTGAGAGTGATGCAAATGCTACATTAAACATTACTTATTATGAGAGTGATGCAACTGCTACATTAAACATTACTTATTATGAGAGTGATGCAAATGCTACATTAAACATTGCTTATTCTGAGGGCGATGCAAATGCTACATTAAACATTACTTATTCTGAGAGTGATGCAAATGCTACATTAAACATTACTTATTCTGAGGGCGATGCAAATGCTACATTAAACATTACTTATTCTGAGAGTGATGCAAATGCTACATTAAACATTACTTATTATGAGAGTGATGCAAATGCTACATTAAACATTACTTATTATGAGAGTGATGCAAATGCTACATTACACATTACTTATTCTGAGAGCGATGCAAATGCTACATTAAACATTACTTATTCTGAGAGTGATGCAAATGCTACATTAAACATTACTTATTATGAGAGTGATGCAAATGCTACATTAAACATTACTTATTCTGAGGGCGATGCAAATGCTACATTAAACATTACTTATTTTGAGAGCGATGCAACTGCTACATTAAACATTACTTATTATGAGAGTGATACAAATGCTACATTAAATATTGCTTATTATGAGAGTGATGCAACTGCTACATTAAACATTGCTTATTCTGAGGGCGATGCAAATGCTACATTAAACATTACTTATTCTGAGAGTGATGTAAATGCTACATTAAACATTACTTATTATGAGAGTGATGCAAATGCTACATTAAACATTACTTATTATAAGGGCGATGCAAATGCTACATTAAACATTACTTATTCTGAGAGCGATGCAACTGCTACATTAAACATTACTTATTCTAAGAGTGATGCAAATGCTACATTAAACATTGCTTATTCTGAGGGCGATGCAAATATTATATTAAACATTGCTTATTATGAGAGTGATGCAAATGCTACATTAAACATTACTTATTATGAGAGTGATGCAACTGCTACATTAATTATTACTTATTCTGAGAGTGATGCAAATGCTACATTAAACATCACTTATTATGAGAGTGATGCAAATGCTACATTAAACATTACTTATTTTGAGGGCGATGCAAATGCTACATTAAACATTACTTATTATGAGAGTGATGCAACTGCTACATTAAACATTACTTATTATGAGAGTGATGCAAATGCTACATTAAGCATTACTTATTATGAGAGTGATGCAAATGCTACATTAAACATTGCTTATTCTGAGAGCGATGCAAATGCTACATTAAACATTACTTATTCTGAGGGCGATTCAAATGCTACATTAAACATAACATATTCTGAGGGCGATGCAAATGCTACATTAAACATTACTTATTATGAGAGTGATGCAACTGCTACATTAAACATTGCTTATTCTGAGGGCGATGCAAATGCTACATTAAACATTGCTTATTCTGAGGGCGATGCAAATGCTACATTAAACATTACTTATTCTGAGAGCGATGCAAATGCTACATTAAACATTGATTATTCTGAGGGCGATGCAAATACTACATTAAACATTACTTATTAAGAGATTGATGCAAATGCTACATTAAACATTACTTATTATGAGAGTGATGCAAATGCTACATTAAACATTGCTTATTCTGAGGGCGATGCAAATGCTACATTAAACATTACTTATTAAGAGATTGATGCAAATGCTACATTAAACATTACTTATTATGAGAGTGATGCAAATGCTACATTAAACATTGCTTATTCTGAGGGCGATGCAAATGCTGCATAAAACATTACTTATTAGGAGAGTGATGCAACTGCTACATTAAACATTGCTTATTCTGAGGGCGATGCAAATGCTACATTAAACATTGCTTATTCTGAGGGCGATGCAAATGCTACATTAAACATTACATATTCTGAGGGCGATGCAAATGCTACATTAAACATTACTTATTAAGAGATTGATGCAAATGCTACATTAAACATTACTTATTATGAGAGATATGCAAATGCTACATTAAACATTGCTTATTCTGAGGGCGATGCAAATGCTACATTAAACATTACTTATTAAGATATTGATGCAAATGCTACATTAAACATTACTTATTATGAGAGTGGTGCAAATGCTACATTAAACATTGCTTATTCTGAGGGCGATGCAATTGCTGCATAAAACATTACTTATTATGAGAGTGATGCAACTGCTACATTAAACATTGCTTATTCTGAGGGCGATGCAAATGCTACATTAAACATTACATATTCTGAGGGCGATGCAAATGCTACATTAAACATTGCTTATTCTGAGGGCGATGCAAATGCTACATTAAACATTACTTATTAAGAGATTGATGCAAATGCTACATTAAACATTACTTATTATGAGAGTGATGCAAATGGTACATTAAACGTTACTTGTTATGAGAGTATAGAAAAATCTACACATAACATTGCTTATTCTGAGAACGATGCAAATGCTACATTAAACATTACCTATTATGAGAGTAATGTCAATGTTAATTACATGTAAACATTACTTATTATGAGAATATAATAAACATTACATATTATGGGGGTGATGCAAATGCTGCTTTCAACTAAATATTCTCGGGGCGATAAAAATGCTACATTCAACTACATATTTTCGGGGCGATAAAAATGCTACATTAAACTATTTTCAATCATCTTGGAAACGTGTAACACCTTAACAGACTCAATAATACCTAGTCTGCTACCGTTCTCTCTTGTTTGTGGTTGTTGCTTCTAAGGCATCCCCGAATTAAGAGTTACCAACCAATAATTCATTTTACGCATATTCAGATTTTGATATTTTAAGAAACCATGAATAAAACCTATACCTTAGAATATATACATTAGTATACGTCCTGTACACCTGGATAGAGTTTTGATAAACGGTTTGCCGTTATTTGGCGGGGTAGTGCCTTTTTAAAAGACGTTTCTTATAATTCTGTCAGAATGCTGTGAACATTATACTCATTTTTTTTCAAACCACTTTGTTTCTTCAGTATAGTGTGATATCAATAAGGTAGCGAAAGCAATTAACTGTCAACACTATATGAAGTGAAAGCATTGAAGAGTCAACATTACATCTATACGATATGTCATTGATCTATACGAGACGGCATTGATCTTGAGAACGTATATATACTGATCACGTGCAAGCAACTCATTTATGCCCGGTGTTTATATAGTATGATCACGTCAAAGCAACTCCTTTATGCCCGGTGTTTATATACACTGATCACGTGCAAGCAACTCATTTATGCCCGGTGTTTATATAGTATGATCACGTGCAAGCAACTCATTTATGCCTGGTGTTTATATACACTGATCACGTGCAAGCAACTCAGTTATGTCTGGTGTTTATATACACTGATAACTTGCAAGCAACTCAGTTATGCCTGGTGTTTATATACACTGATCACGTGAAAGCAACCCATTTATGCCTGGTGTTTATATACACTGATCACGTACAAGCAACTCATTTATGCCTGATGTTTATATACACTGATAACTTGGTTTGTGTGCGAGGATGGTTTCACTGATCGATTGCAAGTAAACTCATTTATATCTGCTGTTTGTGTGCAAGGATGGTTACACTGATCACTTGCAAGCAACCCATTTATGCCTGGTGTTTATATACACTGATCACGTGAAAGCAGCTCATTTATGCCTGGTGTTTATATACACTGATAACTTGGTTTCACTGATCGCTTGCAAGCAAATTCATTTATGTCTGCTGTTTGTTTGCAAGGATGGTTACACTGATCACTTGCAAGCAACTCGTTTATGCCTGCTTGCTGTCTATGTGCAAGGTCTCTTGCAAGCAACTCGTTTATGCCTGCTTGCTGTCTATGTGCAAGGTCTCTTGCAAGCAACTCATGTATGCCTGCTGTTTCTGTGCAAGGGTAGTTACACCGATCACTTGCAAGATCGGGGACGAAAATGTACTTTCTACTATAATCTGACTGGCGGGTGAGGGTGAGTGGTAGTTTTATGAGTCGTAAAGGGACTGTTCTGAGTTTAAGATTGATTGCTTGAAGTGTGTGTTACGCCATTTTCAGCACATTTGTTGGGCTATAATATTATCTGACGGTCGATTTTTTGGTGGTGGAGGCAGACCTGGGTGGAACCAGTACTGTACACCTCACGCCATCCGTAAGAATCAACACTTATAAGTCGAGCTCCAGTGGGATTCGAACCCAAAACGGTGAGAGGCGAGACCTTGAAACGGTGAGAGGCGAGACCTTGAAACGGTGAGAGGCGAGACCTTTAAGAGTGTTCGTGTGTTTTAAGAGTGTTTGTGGTGTAGTGAATATATGATGTTTTTGAATTGGATTTTATAGTCGCACCAACAGCTAAGGTCATATGGCGACTTTCCAGCTTCCACTGGTGGACGACGACCCCAGGTGCCCCACCGGGCAATTTTCGTGCACGGGCGGGCACCTGGGTAGAACCACCGACGTTCCGCAAGCCAGCTGGATAGCTTCCTCACATAAAGATTCCTAGGCCCCTGAGGGATCGAACCTACAGCGGTGAGGGGCAAGTGATTGCAAGTCAGAGACTCTAACCACTCGGCCACGGACGCCCCCGAATATATGATGTGATGATATTGAAGAACGTCGACTTGATGTTGTTTTTCTTGTTCACCTCTTTCTTTCTTCCTCTTCTCTTGTAAACAGCGAGGAATGTGGGAAGAAAACAGTTTCAACGAACTCCCATCTTCTTTATGAAGCGGTTTAATGGTTTCGTACCCTATTGTAATATTAGGTCAAACATCAAATACCTATCGAGCCGTAACAATACTGTTTTTACAAATATATTATGTGGCTTGGGTGTGTAGATGAATACGTTAACTCCCTGTTATGGGTGGAAATTTTCAATGCAATTTGCATCTGTGTCATTGTAACACGAGCTTGTTTACCACATTGTAACACGAGCTTGTTTACCACATTGTAACACGAGCGTGTTTGTAAACCTGGTACGATTTTAGTTGGCGTAAAATATTAAGTATGTAAATGTGTATTTTGAATAAATTTACTAAATTGTATGGAAGTTAAATATAGTAACATAATGTGATTATTTCACGAACCATTGGTGCCGAAACGACAAATGTTATGGATTGAATCACCCCGTGTATTGTGACGCCAGTATCACTTGTTAAGAAGAATGTTCCTCAATTAACTTATTTTTGAAAAGTGTTGTTGTTGCTGTGTTTCTTTATCGTTGTGCGGTAGTTATCAACACAGTATTCTGTCATAAATCGAATAAAGTGCAACAGATGTCGATTGTGTGTTCCTCAAATCAAAGGACGCCCAGGAAGATTAAAGGAAAATAGATTTTATACATCATTATCATCATTACAAACAGTAGTGTAAGATACATGCATCATGGATTTCCTATTTGACTTATTCGAGGCGGAGAAAACAGAAAAAGAGGCAAAAAAGAAGGAGAAAAAAGAGGGAAAGAAGTCAAAAGATGGGGGAAAAGAAAAGGAATCGAAAGAAAAGGAATCAGAGAAGAAGCTTAAATGGGGTAGGGTATTAGAGATAAATCTTCAAATCCTAAAACAGAGAAGTGTGAGTGTTTTATTCGGATTATTCTCTAGACTTACAGGCAAATCATAACAGGACATGTGTTTGTTTTGTTTGTATGGTGTTTTATGTCATTTTCAACACATGCAAGGTTATATATTACGGTCGATTTTTTGTGGTGCAGGCAGACCACCCACTTTTCCTGGGTATAACCAGTACTGTACACCTCCCGCCGACACTTCCTCACTTACAAGTCGAGCTCCCAGTGGAATTCGAACCCACAGCGGTGAGAGGCGAATGTTTACAGGACAATATTAAAGTTAAACGGGTATTATAAAAAGGAAGGAATTATTTTATTAAAGCATACTTTTGTTACGATTAAACCTAAATCCGTCGGTTGTCGGCCTTCATGTCTGTGTGTCTCTCTAGCTGTCGGTTGTCGGCCTTCATGTCTGTGTGTCTCTCTAGCTGTCGGTTGTCGGCCTTCATGTCTCTGTGTCTCTCTAGCTGTCGGTTGTCGGCCTTCATGTATGTGTGTCTCTCTAGCTGTCGGTTGTCGGCCTTCATGTCCGTGTGTCTCTCTAGCTGTCGGTTGTCGGCCTTCATGTCTGTGTGTCTCTCTAGCTGTGATTACTAGTTAGCGTTTAGTCTGTCTGTCTGTATGTATGTCCGCCTAGATACTTTGACCTGACACAACATGTGTGTAAATAGTGACACAACTATAAGGCACCTATAGTTGTGTACATGTGGCACCTATAGTTGTGTACATGTGGCACCTATAGTTGTGTACATGTCTTCTTCTAGGTATATAGCAATCTTTCAGTTACTGAACCAGTGGGTGTTGCGTCTCGGGCTTTTTTGTTGTTTTTTTGTTCTTTATTTTACTTTTAAAATGTCTTCGTTGTAATATATAGCATTGTGTATGTTTGTTTGTTTGTTGTAACTCGAAATACAGCTCGATATACAGTGATTACGTAATAGTATGTAATATTATATATAAACTGAATATGATTAGATCGTATACATACGACCACAGATACGATAATATGTCTGATACGATTTCGTTGTCATCAAGTTTCATTTATTGCGGAATTGAAACCGTGTGTATTCCTTCCGTATATTTCACTATAGTTACAATTACGTACGATATCGTTGTTTCTTATTACTCGTGATGTTTAGCAGTCGACGATATGCATCATGCACCTAAGGCTTATTTTCATGTTTATGATGCGTGACTTCGACTACGCTTGCGTAACAGAGTTGTAGCTTCCCTTGTTTACGCAAAAACTTTACTAAATTACTAAATTTGATCTGGGAGTAAGTATACACCTCCTGTTACAGAGTTACTGTTCTCGAGTATGACAAAACAAGCGAAGTTATTAATAACCTAAATCAACTAAGCTGAATTGTATTTTCCCAAGACTTGAGTTATATGTGTACACATTTTATAATAATGACGAGTTCGACTCTCAGCAAAGTAGATGCATGTGTTACCGAGTTATTATTTCGGTTTGTTTATGTTGCTAAATCATAATCATTAGTTTAAAATGAGTTACACGGCTAACAAGTGTACATATAATTCAATTAAGGTGTAATTAAATCACAAAAAAAAAATCATATACTTGCATATTCTACTTAAAAATGTGCATACTAATGAGATATATCTTTACAATGTTGCATGCCAAGTTTCAGATTTTTTTGTTCATTAACTTATTTGAATTGTATAAAATATCTCCCAGACCTGAATATGATTTAAAAATTGGGGAAAACACTCCTACCACCATAACCTCCCTTTTATACCCCTAGTGGGTTCATCATATGAATTAATAGTATGATTTTACATCAAAAAACAGCCGAGTAATTCTAATTTCTAATTTTGCAGACTATACTATTGCATTAACGATAGTTAAACCGTACCGAACATGGGGCCTAGTTTAGTGCATATGAAACTGAAACACATTATTATGGTTGTATTCGTATTTGGGTTGACATAGATTTGACGAACGTGTATTCAAAAACTCTATTAAATGGTATCTTGTTTTTTTTATCTAACGTGAGAATTGTATTACCATTTGTTTACGCAATAACTTAAAATAAGCGATGTCTGGGTATAATCAAACTTGTTAAGAATGTATGTACCGTAAAGATGTTGGAATGAGTTCGACAATATATATTACAGAATTGTTTGTTTACGCATTACAGGTCTTCCACAAGGCATTTAAGAGTTATTCCCCCTATCCACTTGCTAAAAAAAGCAAGCGCAAATATGTTCTACCGCTGTTTCAATCAAGGGACTTACATTAATTAATAATTTAGAGCCTTTTATTAATTGTAGCACAGATCTAATAACAAATAGATTGGACAATACGAAAATTATCTAAATTTCACGTGGCACAGTGAGACAATTAACCAAAATATTTCCCAACTTTAAACACACATATCATGAAGAGTTTTATAGATACAAGTTTTATTCAAGCCAAATCCCATCACAAATTTAATTTTCTTACCAATGGTAGTAGTTTTCTTTCTCTTACATTTAGAACAAAAAATGAGTTCGATGGAAACGTTGACTATGTCAAAACTTTGATTTTTAAGAGAAAAGCGAAAAATTATGACATTTTTAACTTTAGACATCTTTTTATACAATTTCTTATTTTGAAAATGAACATAAATTATTATAATCCCATTTTGCTATTCACTATCAATTGTTTTGAATGTATTCTCATCAAAATCAGTGAATAACTGAGAGAGGAGATAGAAGGAAAAGCTAAGGTGCCACATGATATTTTGGTTACTTCACTGGTTAAGATAGGAAGTTTCCTATCTGTTTATTAATATGTCTGTGATTGTAGCAGGAATGCCTATACATGTAAATGATGACACCTTAAAACTCAGCTAGATGCAACAATGCACCTACTTACTATGCACCTATTTTACTAAGTTTGATGAATATGTTTAGTGAATAAATGCAGATTTAGAATTAGCGGGCTTCTTTTAATACCTACTTGCAAAATTTAGCAAGTGCTTATATTTTCTACTCGCAATCTGCAAATATCTACTTGCATTTAGAAAGTAAATAAGTGCTAAATTTGAACCATGTTTAAACAAATAGGGCCTATACATGCTGGAGCAAATTACTGCATAGGTATACAAGTGGTCTCATTGCTCACATCAACAACGTTTGATGTAAAATGAGAACACATCACTATACATGCTAGAGCAAACTATTGCATAGGCCTACTTTCAGTGAATAGCTCTACCTAAAGAAATTGCCCCTCAGCAACATTTTAATCTTTCAAAGTTGCTGTAAACAATATCGTTCACAGCAAGCTATACGTCTTAAAATGTTTTTTTTTATCCCGATTGTATTTGTATGGAATAGAGCATGAATTTTGCACGTGTACGGGGAGATAATGCACGAGCGTTAGCGGGTGCATTATCGTCCGTACACGTGCAAGACTCATGCTCTATTGTATTTGTACTCCTTGACACAAACTCCCCGCAGTGGTTACTTCCCCTTTTGGCTACAATGTCACAGCACGGAGGTTGTCCTTGACACTGCATTTGCCCAATACTATACAAAGGCGATTTGCTGCAATAATCAAAACATGGGTCATGCTCATGCCGCGTGATAATATTTCTTGATTGGATCGAGCTGTTGTTATTACTGAAAAATGCAACGCCCTAAAACTTCTTGCACGCGCGTAGTTGGATAAATAGCTAATGCTCGAAACATTTATAGCATATTTTTCTCGTATGCGATTTATATTGCACTATCGGGCCAATTTATAGGCCCTCGAGAAACAGTATAAATCGCTTGTACCACAATATCCTAAATACACAATATGCATCGTGTAATACCCGAGATATACACAGCATATGTTAGTTATTGTGGTACAAATACAATAGAGCATGTCTTGCACGTGTACGGACGATAATGCACGAGCGTTATCTCCCCGTACACGTGCAAAACTCATGCTCTATTATATACATATACTCGAAAAATTATGCTATAAATATTACTTTGACGTTTTGCTTTTGCTACTAACTGCCATAGGCGAACAACTGGGGCTTTATGTCTAGCACGTGTACGGACGATAATGCACGAGCGTTATCTCCCCGTACACGTGCAAAACTCATGCTCTATTATATACATATACTCGAAAAATTATGCTATAAATATTACTTTGATAATATTACCCCCCCCCCCCCCCCCCCCCCCCCCACACACACACACACACCTTTTGGTATGCAGTATTCAGGGCAAATTAGAGAGTATTCAGTACCTACGGTCAATAACATTATTTAGTATTCAGTAAAAAATAGGTACATGCCCTCAAACTACGTTTTCTATGTAAAAAAAACTGTTGAAATCTACAAAAATCGCATGATTGACCCCAAAACAGCAAAACGGTAAGATACAACCTTTAATACAGTTTTAAATGTCCTTTTTTATCACATCTTCATAAAATTAGACGATTAAATAGCATATTGGTTAATTTTTATGAAGAAATTCATGTTAAATATTAATCAGTACTCGGGTCTAAAATGAAGGAGTATTCAGTACTCGGCTCTAAATTAGAGAGTATTCAGTACTCGGGAACACACACACAACTGCTCGAAGTTATCCCTGAGGTTGTGCAGCAGAATGGAGAAGATAACATATTCATACTATGATAATTATGCTATAAATATTACTTTGACGTTTTCCTTTTGCTACTAACTGCCATAGGCGAACAACTGGGGCTTTATGTCTTGCACGTGTACGGACGATAATGCACGAGCGTTATCTCCCCGTACACGTGCAAAACTCATGCTCTATTATATACATATACTCCAAAAATTATGCTTATTCAGTACCTACGGTCAATAACATTATTTAGTATTCAGTAAAAAATAGGTACATGCCTTCAAACTACGTTTTCTATGTAAAAAAACAACTGTTGAAATCTACACAAATCGCATGATTGACCCCAAAACAGCAAAACGGTAAGATACAACCTTTAATACAGTTTTAAATGTCCTTTTATATCACATCTTCATAAAATTAGACGATTAAATAGCAAATTGGTTAATTTTTATGAAGAAATTCATGTTAAATATTAATCAGTACTCGGGTCTAAAATGAAGGAATATTCAGTACTCGGCTCTAAATTAGAGAGTATTCAGTACTCGGGAACACACACACAACTGCTCGAAGTTATCCTTGACGTTGTGCAGCAGAATGGAAAAGATAACATATTCATACTGCCAAATACGGATATAGGATAACTACTCCGAACCTATCCTGTCATAATTATGTTTAAGTTGTCTCCCTTACATATAGTGTAGCGAAAAACAATACCGTCAAAACCCGCGCTTCCCAAAGTTTGGCGTCTGCTTCAAGATGCACACAGTTAAAGAAGACATGGAAGAATCAGAATACGAAAGGAACCTTGAACCATGGGGTATAAACTATTGAATAGGACTGTATAGAGCTAGTTTAAATGTTTTACATGTTTGTTTTTTTTATTATATCGTAGATCTAGGGGTCAGAGGGTTGGACGACTTTGAATAATATGTCAGTCACCTTCAATAATCAATTTCTAAAGTTAAATAGCTTTACATTATACATACTCCCTGATATTCCCCAGAAAATGGAATACATAAAACAAATCTATTAATCTTATCTGACAATGCACATCCAATACACTATGAACGTTATGCCTCAATCCCTGTCCCCCACCCTCTCTTTCCCTCTTCCGCACAGACCCCAACCACCCTCAAACATGACACGCGCCTTGAAAACGTTAAATCCTTTATTTTAATTTAAACAAAATTACGAATGCTTATGTAGTTTAATGATAATGGTTTCTTCTAAGCGTAATTATAACTAACTATTTTATTTTCGCTGTGTAGTGTGTAATCAAATCTATTTTTAGCTCCGAAGAAAGTCAATAAAACCTGGTTACTCATTTTTTATTCTTCCGCGTCTAAAAGTAGTCCTCTGATATTCATTATTTTGGTATAAGATGTGATAATTAAAACCGTTAATCTATAATAGATGTCGAATTATTGCTTAATAGGTTGTTAGAACGAAACTCGACTCCTCAAAAACTGCATGTAGTGTTGAAGAAACGTAATACTTTTTCACCAATTAGGCTGCATGAATACACAACTATCAACGAGCACCTTGCATAGATTACAAGTTCAATGGATTATACACTCGGTTAATTTTATTTTTAATGATAAAGCGATTGTTTTTCTCCATTGTTGACTGATTGGTTTCGTTTGTGTTTGTTTTATCTGGATTAATTTATTAAAGACAATATGGGGAATGCTGCCACAGCGAAAAAGGGAGACCCGGCAGAAAATGGTATGCATAGGAAATGTTTGTGGAGTCCTAGGAATGTGTATTGACCTCTTTTTTTTGCCTGCATCTGAATCTGTTTGTACTTAATTTTATTATAATAATAGATACCATGGTATAACGCATATTGAGTGTCAGCATTTATTGCTTTTATACATAATCTATACATATTTTTTTCTAGTATGACTAAGAGAATTTGTATATGTGTTTGTGTTGTCCACGACATGGGCTGCCAATTGGATTCTGAATCTAGAGTCTCTCTGGGTTTCTTAATAGAATGTCCTTAGGCAAAACACTTCTCTTAGCCTCGTCCATCGGATAGGGATGTAAACCCGGAGCAAGAAAGTGAAAAGGGCAGGACAAACAGATACTGCATAACAAATTTGGGTTACAATGATCGAATCATAGAAAACCAAGTTTCCATGATGGATCATGAACGGTGTCTATACTCTAGAGAATTCTGAACGCACAACAAAGTAAGAGTGTAATACCTGACAAAATATGTCAGCATGTATAAACTATTGTTTTTCAAAATATGAAAAAAAATCGTTTGAAAGCCTACTTAAACATGTTAAACGGTTGATAACAAGTCGTCACAAGGTTGTTGTGTTATAACGCAATACACAATTATCCTATTGCCTTTTGTATTTTCAGTTAAAGAATTTCTGGCTAAAGCAAAGGAAGAATTCACACAGAAATGGGATCACCCTGGACAGGTATTATACTTTTGTTTTTAGATGTCCAAACCAGTGACGCTGAATGTGTCTACCGTCTATGTGACACATTAGGTACTACACAAATGTACCTCGGGTACTTTTAGGTATTCACATTTGTACCTTGAGGTAACTTTTCATCACACTTGACTAGTACCCTGCATTAGACCATAATATGTACCAGCACATACTCCTCATTACAATATCTTAACCTTGTCCGTCGGATGGGGACGTAAACCGGGAGGTCCCGTGTATAGGTCTATCCTCCGAGCACGTTAAAGAACCATAGGAATCTATTTGATAATAAGAGTAGGGCAGGTTCCCAGATTCCTATGTATCCTTCCCCTCTCTCTGGGGTGGCTCTAAACAACCTATACTGTGTTGATGAGCTGTTAAACAACATTCAGATCAAATCATAACAATATTGTAAGCATCTCCGTGGCCGAGTAGTTAACGATGTTGCGTTGTAAACCTTCACTTCTCACCGCTGCGGGTTCGAATCCCACTGGGAGCTTGACTTGTATGTGAGGATGTGTCGATTCTTATGGATGGTGGGAGGTGTACAGTACTGGTTCTATCTAGGAGAAGTGGGCGCTCTGCGTCCACCACAAAAAATTGACCATCAGATATAACCTTACATGTGTTGAAAATGACGTAAAACATAAAAAATAAAAAAAATATTGTCAAATGCAAAAGGATGAAACTTTATATAAATATAGTATCCATGGCATAACTAAGACCCCTATTGATTTTAAGGTAGGTAGGTCAAAGGTCAAGGTCACTGCGACCTAATCATGAAAGCTGTTCAGTCCCCGCCCACCCCCAACCAATATTGTGATACAAAATGATTCTTATTGTGTCACGCTCTAGGCATTCTGGTATACCCCCCTCCCCCACCCACCCCCATATTGCGATTCAAAAATTTGGTATCAAATACTTGAAGCAGTCCTGGTACAGTACAGCTATCGCGAAACCCACACTTTACTCTTTTACGCCGAGTGAGGAATTTACAAATCGCGGAGTTCTGATGATAAAACTACTCGGAGTGGGAATCACCTACGCGTAAGCTCTCGGCATACTTTTGCCACGATATTTCCGAGGCGAAACTGCGCAGGTAAAAGGTGCAACCTTTTCTAATTGCAGTCATTTTAATGCATAATTATTCAATAAATTCGAAGCAAAAGACAATTTTACTTTTCTTTTGGAAAAGCGGGTGTGGAAAAATTTGAATGCCCGAATTATGTATACTGGGTCATGATAGTGGCTGTTCCTATTACCGGCTTCACGGCGACTGAACATAAAAATTCAATTAGTAATTATTATACTGCAAATTATATATTTTTTATTAATCGTTATTTGTAACAAATTTATTCTGCTGTTTATTAATTTGTTGACGGGTTCTTTAGTCAGAAATAGTCAGAAAAAATTGTAAAGAATTCTGGGTCGTAAACCCGTTGTAAGTGCCGCCTTGTTAAAAGGTACATACAAGCCGATGATTGTGGGTATTTATGTCGGATGAATAATTGTGACTTTCGGACAACAAAAACTAAAAAACTTTTGATTAAATGCATTGCAAGTTTGAAATACATATTTGTTTCGAAATTTATTCATTGTATTTATAAGTCTCGGCGTCTCATTATTTGTACTTTTTCTGGCAATTGGCTTTTTCAAGCGCGCTGTCGTACAAGTTGAAAAGTTATCGGAAAATTCAGATTTTTTCCCAATAATAAATCACCACAGGTTTGCACTCATGGTTAATTGGATTCTACGCGGAGTGACTCGACAATGGCGTTCTTTCGCAGCGTGGATTCGTCGAGTCCAAACACTCACTCCACGTAGATCCGTGCGGCACTCGATGCGACCAAACTCGGCGATTCGAGTAAAGTGTGGGTTTCGCGTGAGCTGTACTGTAGGTTTGGCACAGCATTCTGTGGAGGTAGTGAAATATATTCAAATGTTATATTACAATAGCCTGTATAGACTCAAACATGCTTTAAAAACCTGCAGACAATGGTAACATTAAAAGCACTAGAGAACACTGGGCTAACAAATACCTAAACTGTTATATTCATGTTGCTGTGTTTGTGTACTGAGCAGTGAAGATATATATATAGACAGGGGAAGTCTATACATCTACTATCTTGACAGCCTGATAACGATTTATATTGTTTTTATTTGTTGTTGACCTACATCAGAGATTGATAGTGATATATAGTGTAAAACTGTTCCCCCTGTCTTAGTCATTTGTGGTTGATGGTGTGGAGGGGGTGAGTGGAGGGTTTGGGGGGGGGGGGGGGGGGGGAGGGGGGGGTGGCGAACGAACCCCAACATATATGGTAAGAAGGACGATGCCATGTGCATCAATTTTGTCAATACGTTGCAAAAATGCCAAAACATAGCATCTAAAATAAAGTTAATGAGGATTTTAAATCATTCTCAATAACCCATTACTTGAAGGTGTTTTTTGGCAAAACCATCATGATTTTGGCAACGGCAGCAAAGCGATCATATTTATCTCCAGGGCTTAAATTGACTTAGGCCAGGAAAAAAACATCCTGTGTTTGTGGTTACCCAACCGTCTCTATAGTATTTTTTGGCACCAAACTTACGGGGTTTTTTTCATTAAAAAAAAGGATGAAAAAGCTGGGTACAAACCGGTAATGTACGAAAATATTGAGTACGAAACATGCGCTAAAACATGCCGCCTCCATGGTGCACTGCATTTTGGCTGTTAGAATTAGAAAATGCAGCCATGGGACAGAGCAGAAGTTTATGAAAAACATTAATCATGACATGCTACCAGCAGATTTGTTCTTCCAATACTACCCAGCCTCAGGAAATGATAAATTTCAATCTTTCACATAAGATGGAACTGGGTTGTAGCTATTGTGATCACTTTTTGCCTGTCACTCCGTGTCTGCTATCCGTCAACAAATAAACTCATAATGGCAGAAAATATGTTTTCAATTTATTTTATTCAAAACAAACAAGTTAGATATCATGAGGATATTTTCCTTCTCTCCTTGCTAAATCACTACAAATTAACTACTTGACAAAGTTAAAGATACCTTTAACATCGTCCAAACCACATGGGCAAAAAAAAACTACCTACCTACCCTAATTTTTTCAGCTGAGTAACCAAAAACAGTTGTTTTTTTCTGGCCTTTGGGTGAAATCTCCGAAAACGGGTAATCGGAGGTTTACTTCTGAATGTACTACATGTATGAGTATGTGTATTATATAATGGTTCACTTCCGAATGTACTACATGTACGTGTATGTATATTATATAATGGTTCACTTCCGAATGTACTACATGTACGTGTATGTATGTTAATGGTTTACTTCTGTATGTACTACATGTACGTGTATGTATATTAATGGTTGTCTTCTGGATGTACTACATGTACGTGTATGTATATTAATGGTTGACTTCTGGATGGATGTACTACATGTACGTGTATGTATATCAGGGGTTCCGTTAATGGCCGTACGGCCGTATATTACGTCCGAAAATTTGAGTTGTACGCCGAAAATTGAGATCAAAGACGTACACTGAACTTCCAAAAACATCAATGTACGCCGACTTTCTATACCGCGGGCGTACAGCTGTCAGTGTCAAATTGCTTAAATCACCGATATAGCTCCGCCCATCGGGGTCAATTACATCCAAACGCTGCACAGCCAAGTTGTAAAGCGATTAAATTAACACCCACTGTGTTACTGTGACAGCGTTCGACAGGTGAAACCGGATGGATCCAGTTTTATTATGGGGTTAGCCACGTGTGTAAATTGAATTGTGTATTGTGTCAAGTATTATGTAAACAAACATCGCTTCTGGGTTCAAAGAAGTGTGGCAATTAATTAATGGGATTAAAGTGGATTACGTTTAATTGATGACTGATTGAATAATTATGATTGGCAGGTTTGTTTTATGCACCTAATTATTTTAAATAAAATATTACGGAATACGCTGCCGATTTATAATGAATGTTTGCGATTGTTTGCATTCAGCGCGAATTTTTACTTTGACGTTAGTGACCGATTGACTAATTATGAAAGGCAGGTTCGTTTTATGCACCCGTTTGTTTATTACAGATACCTTATCCGAACGTGTAATTGTTTTAAATAAAATATTACGCTGCCGATTTATAATGATTGTTTGCGATTGTTTGCATTCAGCGCGATTTTTTACTTTGACGTTGTGACTGATTGACTAATTATGAAAGGTAGAAATGGCAAACGGATTACGAGACATTAGCTGATTATGAAGATGCAACAGTTTGACGATCGAGTAATTGTTTTGAATAAAATCTTAGCTGCCGATTTATATGATTGTTTGTATACGGCGAGAAGCAATTTTAAAGCATAATAGAACATCTTTTATTTATGAAAATGAGTAAAAATATGAGTAAATTTAAGAAAGGGTTAAATATTGTCTGCTTTAGTTTAGACCGTCATAAGCGTCAAAATGTCGCAACGTTCTCTATTGCATTTCGGTGTCACTCAAAAACGTAAAAATGATGCTGCGCCCGCGCACACTGTAAGTTCCTGTGAAATACAGCTGCCAGCTAAAAAACCTAAGGTGGATAATAGTAGTAGACCAAAAGTGTTCCAAGAAGCCATGCTCCGTCAGTTTGATTGGCTCGACTTCAATTCTGACTCTAAGCGTATGTTCTGCAAAGTGTGTCAAGCTGCAAGTTACCAACATTTCAAAGGGCCATGATTTTTGTTGTTGATGATGATGATGATGATGATGATTGATGAATCATGATGATGATAAATTCAATAAACTTAAAGTAAACTTAATACAAACATGAATCTATTTAATATATTTTAATTTAATGAATAATTTAATAATTTAATAAATTTAAAAAATATCCATAAATTATGTACTTTAAATGTTTATATTTTATTAACACAAACACTAATTCGAACGGTGATGTCGCGTTAAGTGTGAACTTCCTTAAATTTTCCCTTGAACTTCCAAAATTGACATGAAGGAAGTTTGAACTTCCTTGATTTGAAAATTAGTGGAACCCCTGGTATATTAATGGTTGTCTTCTGGATGTACTACATGTACGTGTATGTATATTAATGGTTGACTTCTGGATGGATGTACTACATGTACGTGTATGTATATTAATGGTTGACATCTGGATGTACTACATGTACGTGTATGTATATTAATGGTTGACAGGGGGTTTTTTTGGCTGTTTTTATAGCTGAAATTCGGTCATATTCCCAATGCCAAAACATACCTTTTTTTCCCAATTAAGAGGAAAAAATTCCCAATTTTAAAAAAAAAAATTTTTTTTAGTGTCCCAATCCAATGATTGGGGTTCAAAAGCTTATAAATGCTTCTGTTTATCTTGGTGTACAAAAAACAGTATTAAAGATATAATTATGAAAGGAAAGCTTTACTTTATATTTTTCCGAATTTTATTAAAAATCGCGCTACAATTCCCAATTTTATGAAAAATCGCGCTAAAATTCCCAATTCCAGGGGTACGGGTCATGTTCCCAAAATCATGAAAAAAATCCCTGGTTGACTTCTGGATGTACTACATGCAGGGTTCTCAATAGACTTTAAAAGTGAAGTCATATGACCCTTGACTCAAAAAACCCAAGGGTCAAGATTGAAAGTCAAAAGTCAAATATAAATCGAAGCGCCATTTTATAAAACATCCTTTAATAACTTTAATTTTAGTGAATTCTGTAAATATTTTATTGCCAAGAAAGGTGTGCAAGGATGTACATTTGAACTTAAAAAAACTACTATTCCATTTTACAATAATGTGTCATTATGTCAAAGATTCAAAGTTATGTAAGGCTGTTTAATAAATGGGGGTTCACATTTGTTCATATTATGTTATTGGTGTTATTATATATTATAAGTTATTGGTGTTGTTATAAGACGAGCTCTCTTATTTTCTGCTTCTTCGGGGTCAGACAGTGCACCCTCAGACAGTGCATCCCAAACAGGCTGTTTTGCAGACTGCGATGACATAAACGAAAATATATTTCTTTGCGCCATTTGTGTATACATAAATTAATAAAGTCCGTTACTCGATAGCACAAAAATAGTACGTAAACACAAAATATCACAATGTGTAATGTCCGGTAAGTTTTGACTGAACGATAACCCAGGTTAAAAAACACTCTGTTTATGTACATTTCGCCGATTTATAAATATTTAAATTATCCTCATTAAAACTATATTTCTTTGTTCTTTAAAACGTGCGTAAAACAAAATTAACACAAATAAACAAACACAAATAACGTCAATTTTATTTTCGCCGATTTTATCTTTTCACATGCTTGACCGCTAGCATTTGTTTTATCTCATTGCGGTCTAATTAACCGCTAATCAATCAGAAGCCGGTAGCAATCAAACAGTTAATCCAATCAAGGCATAATAGTCTCCACCCGCAAAAAGCATCATAAACTTCAAAGATATAACACAATTGCAGCGATTAGATTACACAGTGACACCATTTACAGACAGGTTATTTTCGCCTCTGTGCTACAAGCTGTGACAGCAGCGAATTTGATTGGTTGAGAGCGATCAAGGTCGTCAGGCAAGGTGTCAATCACTGTTATGCCGCGCCTGCTCATTGTTTGGATGTTTGGACTATCGAAAATAGGTACATGTGTATTGGATTGATGCTTGGAAGCAAATACACGCGCGTCATAAAAACGCACAGGTGGTAAAGTAGCTGCATCAGAATTGGGTCAAATTGAATTTCCATACGTCAAAACGCGTGTGTACGCGTCTATTGAGAATGTACATGTACGTGTATGTATATTAATGGTTTACTTCTGAATGTACTACATGTACGTGTATGTATATTAATGGTTGACTTCTGGATGAATGTACTACATGTACGTGTATGTATATTAATGGTTGACTTCTGGATGTACTACATGTACGTGTATGTATATTAATGGTTGACTTCTGGATGTACTACATGTACGTGTATGTATATTAATGGTTGACTTCTGGATGAATGTACTACATGTACGTGTATGTATATTAATGGTTGACTTCTGGATGTACTACATGTACGTGTATGTATATTAATGGTTGACTTCTGGATGAATGTACTACATGTACGTGTATGTATATTAATGGTTGACTTCTGGATGTACTACATGTACATGTATGTATATTAATGGTTGACTTCTGGATGTACTACATGTACGTGTATGTATATTAATGGTTGACTTCTGGATGTACTACATGTACGTGTATGTATATTAATACTATATATTAAGGGCAATTACATTTATGCAGCTACAAGTTTTTTTATGCCCCCGCTTTGGGTGGGGCATATATATTTGCACTTGTCCATACGTACGTACGTCCCAAAAACTTGTCGCGCCCTCCTCCATTACTATTTAACCCACGGTCGCCAAACTGTACATGAATGTTGACCAGCAAGTGAAGATGCATACCTGGGTTTTCGTTTTTATTTTGTACCAAGAACCACAGAGTTGTGGCCCTTGACTTAGTCAAAATTGGAGCTGAAAAACATTTGTCGCGTGATCCTCCATAACTATTTAACCCATGGTCACCAAACTTTACAAGAATGTTGACTGGCAAGTGCAGATGTGCACCTGAGTTTTTTATTTTGGACTAAGAACCACAGAGTTGTGGCCCATGACTTAGTCAAAATAGGGGCTGAAAAACTTGTGCTAGGTTATGCATGTCCATGGAAGTTAAATGTGAAAGACTGCGAAGCAAAGCTGAGAAACTATTGAAGTGTGTATTGACATATGAAATAAACAAACTTTCACTATAAATCTTGTAAATTTATGCAAGAAACGGGCTTTTTTCCTTTACACACATTAATTGGCATTGACACAGAAATTAATACACACTTCCTCATTTACACAAATTGCCTATTGAAAATCAATATATACAGAGATCACGGTTCATTGCAAAATGGCATGATATGTTGTCATGGACTTATTTGTGGCACATTGTGTATAAGTACAAATAATAAATGTGAGATTTTACTTCACCTATTCAAATTTTCACACTTTTAGAAATATTTCAAGATAAAAAATTATATCTCAGATCCTAAAATTGGCTTCAAGTTGAACTAGGCATTATTGTTTTGAAAAAAAACTCCTGGTTGTGGATCCTGTACCTGTACCCGGCTAATAAGGCATCAAGAGCTCAAAGGTGATCACTTAATTTCATTTACTGTGACTTGCCGCAATCCCTTAGAGTCAGTGCGATGCCTTAAATCTTTTCCCCCCGATCCTTTAACTCGGTGAAAGTTGGTGAACGGTGAAAGTTTCACTGAAAACTTTCACCGAAACTTTTTAAGTTTTCTGTCCTTTAGCAGATTCCTTTTATGATCGCAGAGGCTTCAGTCAGTGTATAATTCAAGGTGTTATTCTCAGCCTAATTGATGGGTCTAATTGTAGGATTGTTTCGCTGTTCAACAAACCAATTATGCAGTTTTAGATCACCTGAGCCAAAGGCTCAAGGTGATCTATGCTCAAGGTGATCTATTGGGATCACTCTTCGTCCGTCTGTCGTCGTGGTCGTCGACATTACCTTTCCTTCAAACGACTTCTCCTCAGAAACCGCTTGGCTAATTTTCACATGGGTGATCCTTAGATGAATGTTTAAATAAGGTCAACGCAACATCCAAGATGGCCACCACTACCATATATGGTAGAAACCTTAAAAAATCTTCTTCTCAAGAAATGCTTGATAAATTTCAACAGTTTTTCTTTTAAAATGATCGCCAACGCCTAGACTATCAAGTTTGTTCAAATGAAGTCCCCGGGGTCAAAAATAGCCGTGCCCCGGGGGTCCAAAGTTTGTATATTGACATGGTTCGCACAGACTTGAAAAGGCCCTAAATTTTGATGAGTTGCTTGAAAAGGCCCTAAATTGCATGTCTGGCCCTAAAAAGTCCCTAAATTTACTCTATACGGCCCTAAAAATTAGTTTTGGTGGCCCTAAATTTCATTTCGCACATTATTTGGGCTGTCAAGGTGTTGTTGCTTCTAAAAATAGAATAAATTCAAGAACGACAACTCCTACGAAATTTCTAAAAATAGAATGAATTCAAGAACGACAACTCCTACAAAATTAGATTTGTACTATTGTACATCGTACTCGGTTTGATTCATACTCGGTTATATTTCAGAGGGGAAGTTATTAGCCAGCCAACGACTGAGCCAACCGTGCAGCCATTTTTGCACGGCTGTTTTTGAAAAATCGCGGCCAATATTTGGTGGAGTGGGTGGGGTATAATTAAAAAAAAAAAGTTTTTTTTTGGGCTAAACTCTTACTTTCCCAATACTCCCTCAATAAAGCCGCTGATGAGTTTGCTATGAAAGCAGAAAAGGAGAGGAATTTTTCACATATAACCAAATCCAATGCTCTCAGGGAAAAGTCAAAAGAGAAAAGTTTGCTGTGTACTCAGCTGGAGAGTAAGATCAGTGACAAGGTCACAGACCTGAAAACTGTTTAATCTTAGGTGACAAGGCCACAGAGCTGAAAACTGTTTAATTTTAGGTAGGTCCAGGTTTATTGGCTATAAATACAGTAAAACCCAGCTAATGCAACCGCTTACAATATACACATTTAGTGTTTTTTTTTACAGTTGACTGCTTAATGCAGCACTATAGCTTGCAGAAAGCTATTAGAGGAGCTTTCTACAATACTATCATGCTGCATTAAGCTGCCACCTATCTTCTTGTAGGGGTCACTTTAGAGGGGTTTTACTGTAGCAGTAAGCAGGAATTTTAGTCAAACGCATAATTATGCTATAAATATTGAGGCCCTAAATTTAGCGAAAATGTCCCTAAAAAGGCCCTAAATTTAGGTTTGAAAAGTCTGTATGAACCATGTATTGAGATTTTGCATGTTTTTCATATAGACATACAGGAAAAAACTTTAAAAAATCTTCTTCTCTGAAACCACAAGGCACAGAGCTCTCATGTATTACATGTAGCATCAGCTTATGGTCCTCTACTAAGTTTGTTCAAATGGTGACCCTGGGGTCAAATTTGTTCCCGCCCCGGGGGTCACAGTTTTACATAGACTTATATAGGAAAAATAAATAAAAAATCTCCTTCTCGGAAACTACAAGAGCCAGAGGTTTGATATTTTGCATTTACTATAAGCTTAGTGTTTACCAAGTTTGCTCAAATGGTGACCCTCGGGTCACATTTGGCCCCGCCCCAAGAGTCACATGTTTTACATAGACATGTATAGGAAAAAACTTAAAAAATCTTCTTCTCTGAAACTGCAAGAGCCGTAGGTTTAATATTTTGCATTTGCTATAAGCTTATGGTCCTCTACCAAGTTTGCTCAAATGGTGACCCAGGGGTCACATTTGGCCCCACCCCGGGGGTCACAGTTTTACATAGGCTTGTATAGGGAAAAACTGAAAAAATCTTCTTCTCTGGAACCACATGGCGCAGAGCTCTCTTGTATTACATGTAGCATCAGCTTATGGTCATCTACTAAGTGTGTTCAAATGGTGACGCTGGGGTCAAATTTGTCCCCGACCCGGGGGTCACAATTTTACATAGACTTATATTTGATTTTTTTTTTAAAAATCTTCTTCTCGGAAACTGCAAGAGCCAGAGGTTTGATATTTTGCATTTGCTATAAGCTTATGGTCCTTTACCAAGTTTGTTCAAAAGGTGACCCTGGGGTCACATTTGGCCCCACCCCGGGGGTCACAGTTTTACTTAGGTAGGGAAAAACTTAAAAAATCATCTTCTCTGAAACCACAAAGCTCTCATATATTACATATAGCCCTGGGGTCACATTTGGCCCTGCCCCTGGGGTTACACTCTAGGACCTTCATTTTGTATTTGATATTTACCAAACTTTGTCAGTAACTTTATATCAATGTTGTTATACACAACAGAGCCCACATTTCTTGAACAATCTTAACCAAACTTGCACAGATTGTATATGACCATAAGATTTCGAAGAAATTTGATAATGTGCCAGTATTCAGGTGATCTATTTTTTGTTGAGCTTGAATATACTGCAAGGAATGATGATGAAATTGACTATAAAATAGGTTTTTGTGCGTAATGATTGCATCACGAAAACATAGATTATCATAGGTATTAACCTAGAAAATGTCGTTAAACACCATTCAAACAAACAACAAATACATATAAGAAGAATTTTGTCTTGAATAATGAAAAACCCCATCCCAATCTGAGTAAAACTTCGCAAACCTTTTGTGCTTGTTTTAATGCACTCATAAAATGTTTTCTCACTTAATATGAAAAGAAGTGTCAGGTCTGTTTGATTACAAGCACAAGACTCAAAAACACACTGAGCTTTTGTCTTGGTCAAACTTGTTAGGTCAGGATTCAGGTCCCCTTAAAGTTCTCCGGCCATAATTTGTTTCATGAACATGTTTATGTTTATTTAAATCGAAAACAATACACAACAATAGATGTTTGCAATTCACTTTTCCTTGAGCCAGTCAACAATGTAGTGCATTATATTGAGAATAATAATAATTGTTTTCAGTTGAAGTCAGATGGGTGTGATTGGAAAACATTTTTTGTCTTGTGAGTGACTAGAAAAATTGACCTTCAACTTTTGTAATTATGAAAAAATGAAACCTGTGCAATTTCACATGTAGACGTTTTCATTTGTCATTGTACTTGTATAATTAACAATGACCAGACACTCTCAAAGCACAAGAGTGCGTAGACCAAAAAAAAAAAGTCTGTTTCCTATTACATGCTTTAAAAAAAATAGGGTAGGTCGGTAGGCTTTTTTAGCTCTACTGATCAGAGATCAGCAGAGCTTATGCCGTGGTGCGGCGTCCGTCTGTCCGTAAACTTTTATTTGTAGCGACTTCTCCTCTGAAACTACTGGATGGATATTCATGAAACTTTACAGAAATGTTGCCCATAAAGTCTAGTTGATCCTAGCAAAAATTCATGTTGATGTGAAATCCAAGATGGCCGCCAAAGCTAAAAATAGAGTTTTAAAATACAAGTTTGTAGCGACTTCTTCTTGAAAACTATAAGTGATATTGATATGGGACTTTTCTAAAATGATCAGCATGACATGATGTTGGTCCTTGTTGAAAATCGTTTTGATTTGACGTTAAACATGGCTGCCAGCGGCCATCTTTGTTTACATAGAGTTATATAATGAAAACTTGTAGCGACTACTTCTCTGAAACTACTTGACGGATTTTCATGAAACTTTACAGGAATGTTGCTCTTGATGTCTAATAGATCCTAGAAAAATTTCAGGTCGGCCGGAAATTCAAGATGGCCGTCACAGCTAAAAATAGATTTTTAAAAAATAAGTTTGTAGCGACTACTTCTTGAAAACTATAAGTGATATTGATATGGGACTTTTTCTAAAATGATCAGCATGACATGATGTTGATCCTAGTCAAAAATCGTTTTGATTCAACGTTAAACATGGCTGCCAGCGGCCATCTTTGTTTACATAGAGTTATATAGTAAAAACTTGTAGCGACTACTCCTCTGAAACTACTTGGCGGATTGTCATGAAACTTTACAGGAATGTTGCTCTTGATGTCTAATTGATCCTAGAAAAATTTCAGGTCGGCCGGAAATTCAAGATGGCCGTCACAGCTAAAAATATATTTTTAAAAAATAAGTTTGTAGCGACTACTTCTTGAAAACTATAAGTGATATTGATATGGGACTTTTTCTAAAATGATCAGCATGGCATGATGTAGATCCTTGTGGAAAATTATTTTGATTTGACGTTAAACATGGCTGCCAGTGGCCATCTTTGGTTACATAAGAGTTATATAGTAAAAAATTGTAGCGACTACTCCTCTGAAACTACTTGGCGGATTGTCATGAAACTTCACAGGAATGTTGCTCTTGATGTCTAATTGATCCTAGAAAAATTTCAGGTCGGCCGGAAATTCAAGATGGCCGTCACAGCTAAAAATAGATTTTTAGCTCTACTGATCAGAGATCAGCAGAGCTTATGCCGTGGTGCGGCGTCCGTCGTCCGTCCGTCCGTCTGTCTGTCTGTCCGTCTGTCCGTTAACTTTTATTTGTAGCGACTACTCCTCTGAAACTACTGGATGGATATTCATAAAACTTTACAAAAATGTTGCCCATGAAGTCTAGTTGATCCTAGCAAAAATTCATGTTGATGTGAAATCCAAGATGGCCGCCAAAGCTAAAAATAGATTTTTTAAATACAAGTTTGTAGCGACTACTTCTTGAAAACTATAAGTGATATTGATATGGGACTTTTTCTGAAATGATCAGCATGACATGATGTTGGTCCTTGTCGAAAATCGTTTTGATTTGACGATAAACATGGCTGCCAGCGGCCATCTTTGTTTACATAGAGTTATATAATGAAAACTTGTAGCGACTACTCCTCTGAAACTACTTGATGGATTTTCATGAAACTTCACAGAAATGTTGCTCTTGATGTCTAATTGATCCTAGCAAAATTTCAGGTCGGCCGGAAATTCAAGATGGCCGCCATGGCTAAAAATAGATTTTCATGCAAGTTTGTAGCGACTACTTCTTGAAAACTATAAGTGATATTGAAATCGGACTTTTTCTAAAATGATCAGCATGACATGATGTTGGTCCTTATCAAAAATCGTTTTGATTCGACGTTAAACGTGGCTGCCAGCGGCCATCTTTGTTTACATAGAGTTATATAATGAAAACTTGTAGCGACTACTCCTCTGAAACTACTCGACGGATTTTCATGAAACTTCACAAAAATGTTGCTCTTGATGTCTAATTGATCCTAGCAAAATTTCAGGACGGCCGGAAATTCAAGATGGCCGCCATGGCTAAAAATAGATTTTCAAAATACAAGTTTGTAGCGACTATTTCTTGAAAACTATAAGTGATATTGATATGGGACTTTTTCTAAAATGATCAGCATGACATGATGTTGATCCTTGTCGAAAATCGTTTTGATTCGACGTTAAACATGGCTGCCAGCGGCCATCTTTGTTTACATTGAGTTATATAGTAAAACTTGTAGCGACTACTCCTCTGAAACTACTTGGCGGATTGTCATGAAACGTTACAGGAATGTTGCTCTTGATGTCTAATTGATCCTAGAAAAATTTCAGGTCGGCCGGAAATTCTAGATGGCCGTCACAGATAAAAATAGATTTAAAAAAAATAAGTTTGTAGCGACTACTTCTTGAAAACTATAAGTGATATTGATATGGGACTTTTTCTAAAATGATGAGCATGACATGATGTAGATCCTTGTGGAAAATTATTTTGATTCGACGTTAAACATGGCTGCCAGTGGCCATCTTTGGTTACATAGAGTTATATAGTAAAAACTTGTAGCGACTACTCCTCTGAAACTACTTGACGGATGTTCATGAAACTTCACAGGAATGTTGCTCTTGATGTCTAGTTGATCCTAGAAAAATTTCAGGTCGGCCGGAAATTGAAGATGGCCGCCACAGTAAAAAATAGATTTTTAAAAAATAAGTTTGTAGCGACTACTTCTTGAAAACTATAAGAGATATTGATATGGGACTTTTTTCTAAAATGATCAGCATGACATGATGGTTATCCGAGTCGAACATTATTTTGATTCAATGTTAAACATGGCTGTCAGTGGCCATCTTTGTTTACATAGAGTTATATAATGAAAACTTGTAGCGACTACTCCTCTGAAACTACTTGACGGATTTTCATGAAACTTCACAGGAATGTTGCTCTTGATGTCTAATTGATCCTAGCAAAATTTCAGGTCGGCCGGAAATTCAAGATGGCCACCACAGCTAAAAATAGATTTTCAAAAAAACAGTTTGTAGCGACTACTTCCTGAAATCAAAATCGATCAGTAGAGCTTCAAGGTCATTGACCTCTTGTTAAAAAATAAGTTTGTAGCGACTACTTCTTGAAAACTATAAGTGATATTGATATGGGACTTTTTCTAAAATGATCAGCATGACATGATGTAGATCCTTGTGGAAAATTATTTTGATTCGACGTTAAACATGGCTGCCAGTGGCCATCTTTGGTTACATAGAGTTATATAGTAAAAACTTGTAGCGACTACTCCTCTGAAACTACTTGACGGATGTTCATGAAACTTCACAGGAATGTTGCTCTTGATGTCTAGTTGATCCTAGAAAAATTTCAGGTCGGCCGGAAATTCAAGATGGCCGCCACAGCTAAAAATAGATTTAAAATAAATAAGTTTGTAGCGACTACTTCTTCAAAACAATAAGAGATATTGATATGGGACTTTTTCTAAAATGATCAGTATGACATGATGTTGGTCCTTGTCGAAAATCGTTTTGATTTGACGTTAAACATGGCTGCCCGGCCATTTTTGTTAATATAGAGTTATATAATGAAAACTTGTAGCGACTACTTCTCTGAAACTACTTGACGGATTTTCATGAAACTTCACAGGAATGTTGCTCTTAATGTCTTATTGATCTTAGCAAAATTTTAGGTCGGCCGGAAATTCAAGATGGCCGCCACGGTTAAAAATAGATTTTCAAAAAACAAGTCTGTAGCGACTACTTCCTGAAATCAAAATCAATCAGTAGAGCTTCAAGGTCATTGACCTCTTGTTTTTTTTGGAGCAAGATATTGTGAGATTCTACATGTATTTATCTCGTAAACCCCATACAAGTTGATGATACTACTGAAAGTTTCATTGTGATAACAGTTTACCTTGATATTGTGACAAGTCAATTGTTTAGAACAATTTATTTTTTTCATAATTTTTTTTAGGGTCGGTCCCTTAAAAATAGGGTCGGTCGGACCACCGGAAACACAGGTGTTTTTTTTTGCCTTACGATAATCATGCACATAAGTAAAAGTACACTCTTTTCAATTGTCTTTACTCGCGCAAAATTACCTTTGCTGGGAGTAGTGGGGTTTGGTGGGATCGACAAACAATAGTTATTTGAAAAGAAGCTATGATTTTTCGTCGACATACTAAATATGTCTTGTAGCAAGGACAACTTATCATAAAACATGGCTTTTATGGTGTTATTTTCAGTTAAATATTTCATTTCGTTTTTGTCATGTTTTTTTTTCTTTGTAAATCGTATAGCACTATTTTCGTATTTATAAGTCTATTCAACGACCATTTTGAGATGCTCCCTTGTGCAGTCGGACTGTTTTTGAGGATTTTTGGAAAGGGTGGTTTTATGATACCTTTTTAATAGAATTGCAAAAATTCATTTCAGAACACTTCTGGTCTGGACGACTTCGACAGAATAAAGACCCTTGGTACCGGATCCTTTGGCAGAGTCATGCTGGTACAACACAAGGCAAATAAAGAATATTTTGCCATGAAAATCTTAGACAAGCAGAAGGTAAGTGTCTTTGGAAACGGAGAGCATTATTGATCTTTTTGTTGCAAATTATATGATGATGTGTAAACATAATTATAGAGCCATGCTGCTGAGTAGACAATCTTTTCTATGATTGGAAAAACAGGAATTTCCCCCCATTTCTAAAAATACAGTGCGGTGGGTGGGGGGTGGGATTAAAAAAATGTGTGGGGACTTCATCATTAAAAAGCAATTAGTTTGTCTCAAAAGGTTATTATACACCTGCAAACAAAGTTGGAAGGGAGTCATGGGGCTCTGCTTCTATTAGGAGAGGCACCCTTATTAGGGAAATACGACATCTGTGTTCGGTACTAACTTCATCGATTTCCTGCCATTGAAAACTGGTAGTCCTTCTCATATACAGCTATACTTAGCAAAACATTACAGTAAAAAAACACACATATAGGTGTTGTTCTGTTTCATGTTTACATTATTTTTCAGCTTCGTCTTAAATTGTTATTTTGGTGGCAGAGAGACGTTTAAATTGAGAATTTTCCACATTTTTAAAGAACTCGAAAAAAACCTTACACAAAGTCAGTCATGCGAATGCTGGACACTTATATGTACAATCCTACTGCATGAAATGGATATTTTTAATGTCTGTAATTTAAAATAGCAGGCCCAGCGGGCCACCAATCTTTAGAAAAGTGGTGGTCCTTCCAAAAATCAGGTGGTCTCAGGCCAGCGTACCTGCATTGGTGTCGAACCTTGCTTATAAGTATTTTTGAGTGTTTAGTAGCGTTGCCAGGAGACATAAGTATTTTTGAGTGTTGAGTAGCATTGCCAAGAGACTTACACATATTTTTGAGTGTTTAGTAGCGTAGCCAAGAGACTTACACATATTTTTGAGTGTTTAGTAGCATTGCCAAGAGACATATAAGTATTTTTGAGTGTTCAGTAGCGTTGTCAAGAGAATTGAGTAAAAACTTGGGTTTCAAATTTCATGTAAAATACCAGTTTTCAGCCACGACAATACATTTTATATATGCATATAACACAAAGGTGCCCTTCAGATAAAAAAGTACAGAAAAACTTAACTGAAATGACTCTATCTTGTTTACTTTAAGATTAATTAATAAGGAAACTTCAGATCTATACATTAGCACATCATTCTGTAGTCAAGGTTATTTTATTGGATGAACCTCTTGGTTTTTGAAAAGCTCACAGTGTCCTGGTAGCTCACAGTGTCCTGGTAGTTTTTCTACATAACTTGCATTTCTTCAATCATTAATATTAATTACAAGAATAGTATAAAGCAAATTGTTTTTGTTTATTATTACCTTCTAATTATATTGCACCCATAATATATTTAAACCTGTGGCAGAATAATATGAAAGAAGGAAAACTCAGCATTTTATTTAATTATATGCAAGCAGGTTAAAAGTCAAAATGATACTGGATTAATAAATCGAGACTCCAATTTCAATGCTTGATAAAATCTTCAGATTGCCGTGTGTCCCTTTAATTTTTATACCCCCGAAGGGTGGCATATATTAGTTGCACCTTCGGCAGTCAGTCCGTCCGTACTATCGTGTCCGGTAAATAACTCTGACATTCATGGACGTATTTTCAAATGTGTCGCGCGCAAAATCCAGGTCAGTGGCTCCAAGCTCAAGGTCACACTTAGAGGTCAAAGGTCAAAAAGAAATTTCTTTTTGTTTCTATCTTTCGTGGCCAGTAATTAACTCTGACATTTATGGACGGATTTCCAAATAACATGGCACAAGTGCTCACCACAACAAGACGTGTCACATGCAAAATCCAGGTCCAAGCTGAAGGTCACACTTAGAGGTCAAATGTAAAAAAGAAATGCTTTCATGTCCGGTAAATAACTCGACATTTATAGACGGATTTCCAAATAACTTGGTACAAGTGTCTGGTGCAAAATCCAGGTCCAAGCTCACAGTCTCATTTAGAGGTCAAAGGTCAAAAAGAAGTGCATTCGTGTCTGGTAAACAACTCTGACATTCATGGATGGATTTTCAAATAACTTGGCACAAGTGTTCACCACAACAAGACGTGTCACATGCAAAATCCAGGTCTGTGGCTTCAAGGTAAAAGTCACACTTGGAGGTCAAAGGTCAAAAAGAAGTGCTTTCGTGTCTATATTTTGTGTCCGGTAAATAACTATGACATGGTAAATAACTGTGACATTCATGGAAGGATTTTCAAATAACCTGCCACGAATGTCAGGATTTTCAAATAACCTGCCACAAGTGTTCACCACAACGAGGACATGTCGCGCGCAAAATCCAGGTCAGTAGCTTTAAGGTCAAGGTCACACCTGGATGTCAAAGGTCAAAAAGAAGTTCTTTCATGTCCATATTATGATGTTGTCACAGTTTTGAGCTGTGTGCATAAACATATTGTTCATATAGTCCAGCAATTCCAGGGTTTCCCCCAGAAAATTGTGAAGGCATGTTGTTCTGACATTACATTTACCAAACTGGGCTTGAAAAAAATAGTGCAAATGGCAAAATGTCAAAATACATGTAACATACTTTTATGATTTTGGTGCAAAAGGAACAAGAATCACCATAGACATTCTATTTTTCTTCTTTTAAATCTGTTTTTCATGAAAATTAAGAAAATCTTAAGGCATGTTGCTCTGATGAAGGCATGTTGTTTTTCCTTTCTTTTCTAGGAAGGCAGTTGCATGTGACATGCCTTATGACCCTGGGGGAAACCCTGAATTCTGTTCACCCTTTTTGGGAATGATAAAGGTACCCATTCAATTGGGAAAATTCACGTTATTTTGCCTTTAATTAAGGGGGTCCACTGCTGAGGTTTTGGATTTTTGCACTTCCGGAAATTTACATTTGTTATATTTCAAAAATTATAATAAAACTGGAAAAAATAATTATACAGTAACAAACTCATGCCCAATAGGGATATTTTAGTGCCAAAAAAATGAACATTTTTAAGATTTTTTTTTTTACCTCACATTTTGTGCCCAAAATTGACAATTTTTAACATAAGCCAAAATGGGGGGTAGGGGTACAAAAGATGGTATTTTTCAAAAACCGTTTAAGATATTCACTTAATTTAAACTTTATTACAAAGACATGTGTTAGGATATACAGAGACAGCAATACAAAGTATTGTTCCTATTGTTTGTTACAGACCTATGCCGTTATATGTCAGAGCTCGTCGAAATCTAAAAAAGCACATTTTTTCTCAGTTTTTATTGAATATCTTTCTTATATGCACACCGACCCCCAATTTTTATTTTTTCATTCTAAAACTCAGGTCTTATATATATTGTAGACAAAAAATCTCAAAAAGTTATCTGTTACTTTATCATGAAAAATTGATTTATCACAAATTTAAAAATGCAATTTATAGTAAACTGGGTGGGGTAATGACAAGGGATGTAATAATTGTTCAGATGGTGATAAAAATACCACAACTCTTAATTTTTCGTCCTAAAGTATGAACTATTACTTTAAAAAAGACGTAAAATCGATACCTGTTCTGCAAACCACACTACACGCATATAAGTTGCCATACACAATTTTCAGCTGATTCAGAATTTAAAACTACACTGTGAGAGTGTATTACTAAAGATTAATTTTGCGAAAAAGTTATATCACCGACCCATCATTATTTTTCCAGAAACTAACTAGTAATATGTTAGTCTTCATAAAAAACAGGGAAATAAAAAATTCTATCTGTTCTGATATTCACCAGAGGGCACCCTTAATTGGATTTTTTTGCTATCAAACAAAATCAATATTGTATGCTTAAATACTCTACTAACACATTCTCTTTAGTATTTTATTACCATCACCCTTAAAGAATATGTACCCCCTTCTTCTGTTTAAAGTTTCGCTCTAAATATTTATAAAAAAAATATTTTTTTTTTTTTTGGATTGGGAATTTGTTCACTCCAGTTGGGAAAAACATAATTTTTGCCATTGGGAATGGTACTGTTTTTTGGTACCATTTATATAAGGAAAAAAACACTAGTCAGTGCTCAAGAAATAGGATAGCCCGACGCCCGGGGCTCCTCGAAATCCATTCCGGGCCTGTCTCATTTCGCAGACGAGGAGCATGTCGGGCCTGTCTAAAAAAAAAAAAAAAAATCCCCAAAAAAATCGGTTTTACTGGATCTCAAGCTCAAGTTCCTCAAGACAAAATACTCCCATGTGTATTGTGAACTGTGAAAACACTTGCAATAAAGTAATTAAAATGTGTTATACACACATTGAAACAATAAGAAGTTTGAATATTTTGCCTGGCTTCGTGTCGGCAGTTTGTCATAACTTTGAGGTCGACAATTGTTGACATAAAACTCATTATTCTGCTATTAAGGCTGTGTTTTCTTTCCTTTGTGATAAGAAATACCGTTTTTGTCATTAAAAACACACTAATGCATGAAAAAAAAACTTTTTTGATGGTATTTCGATTGAATGTTTGTGAAATGTTCGGGCCGTAAAAATGTGGTGTCATAGTAGTTCGGATGGTACATAATTTCGGATTTTTTTTTGATTTTTTTTTACATAATCAAATAAGAAAAACTGTCCTTTACAAATACATGTTGGCGGAAAGAAAAATATATATACTGTATATGTATAAATACAGATATAAGATATATATCTATTCATTATTTAAGGTGTAAGGAGTTCCTGGAATCCTACTTTTAAATGAATTCTAGTCTAGGCTCCTAATTCTTTACTTGGAGAAAGTGGTGACAAAAAGAAAAAATATAGCCAGAGGAAGCTCTGATAGTCTCATAAAACCTGATTAAAAATTTGGCTCCAAGTTTAGCTCCAGTTTCACCAAGTCAGCTCTGATTATTATCGTTTGGCAAAAGTGCTAGTACTCTCCTTTGTATTGGTTATAAATTACTATGTAATATTCTATTCTAACATATTTTAAACGAAATGGTAAATAAGTCCGCTGACCAGGAAGCATAAAGTGGTAGCAAAAAGAAAAATATAGTCAGAGGAGGTTCTGAGCTTGATTAATACATACGTAACAAAATTAATGTGTGCTATAAAAGTGAATAAAGACACATTTCCAATAAGAAAAAAATATTGGACGTTTCCATTTTAAATCAGGGCCTGTCCATTTCAAATCGGGGCCTGTTCATTTCAAATCGGGGCCTGTCCATTTTCAAAAGCAACAAGCCCTGGGCCTGTATCTTAAAATAATTTTCTTTGAGCACTGCTAGTCACAAACCACTTCGGGGCCATTTGTCACTAACAGTGACATGTCTTGTAATTGTCTCATTTTGAATGGATTTCTTAGTCATAAAACATCTTTAATTGAAAAATTGCAATCATTAGAATTAAATGATTTGTATGCATGTGTAAACTTTTCTGAATTCTGCAAAAAATTAATGTAAATCCCTTTGGACTGCTATTCAATTTGGTACTTGATTCGGAAATGTTCACATGCATAAATTCGGTAATAGAATTTAATCCATAATAATACAATGTCAGCATGAACAACAACATTCTGTGACCCAGCTTTACCTTTCCTGTAATAAAAATGCAAATATCTGTACTCAGTAATAACAAACTGTTTGTCAACATAAATATTTTTCAGACCCAGATGTGTGACATCAAAGTAAATTAATCAGAGTGTAATTATTCTGTTTATATGAAATCTAAAGTGTTAATCTTTAATAAGGCTGGTAGGCTAGTAAAAGAGAAATATGTCCTTCAAAACCAATCTTTAGAATGTGTCTCCTCTTATAATTATCTTGGAGTTACATTTTGTGCATCTCGTTGTTTTTCACGCGCTCGAAGTGACTTGTATAAGAAAGGTTTGAAAGCCCTTTTTATGTTAAAGAAATTTTTTAACTCCATGCATCCCGGTATATCCACAAGTTTGCACGTGTTTGAACATACAATCAAGCCAATTTTACTATATGGTAGTGAGTGCTGGGGATCTTTTGGGAAAAGGAATTTTAATCCTTGTGACTTTACTAAACTGTCTCATAAGTTCAAATTTGAAAAATTACATATAAGATACTGCAAATATATTTTAGGGGTACATAAGAAAACCACCAACTTTGCTGTTATGTCTGATTTGGGTCGTTTTCCTGTGTACTTTGGTGTTATCATGTCGATGTTAAAATATTATCATCGTCTAGTAAATAATCCGTCCAACCTTCTTGCTGATGGTTTGCTTGAATCTAAAAGTCTTCATCATAAAGGTATTCACTCATGGTACTCAGAAATTGTATCAATTCTTGAAGTACTTAACATGGACATTGATCAATTTTCTCCCCACTCTCCCTCAGTAATGTCAATGTCAAAACTTGTAAAAACAGTAAAACTAAAATTAATTGAAAAATTCCAGGAAAACTGGGACAAAGACAAAACTAAGCTCCTTCATGGAAAATTGAGAACTTACTTCACTTTTAAACATGATTTCCAATTAGAAGAGTACCTGTGTAGTATTGATAATTTTGAAAAACGTAATGCCATTGCTAAATTTCGTCTTAAGTTCCCATAGACTTAAAATCGAAACTGGAAGGTATACTAATACTCCGGTGGAACATAGATTGTGTGAACATTGTACCAGTAATTCTATAGATGATGAGATGCATTTTCTCCTAACATGTCCTTATTATTCAGATGAAAGAACTAATTTATTAACATGCATATCTTCAGAATGTTCTAATTTTTCCAGCCTTGATTTGAATAATCAACTTATTTGGCTATTATCTTGTGAAAATATACACATTCTGAAAGCATTAGGTACTTACTTAATACAGTGTTTTAAAAAACACAATTAACCCTAATAGTCATTATAAATAATAATATATAATTACTGGTGTGATTATAGTTTAATGTACTGTAGGCGACTCTGCTCAGTGTATGTGCTCTGGTTTATTTTATTATTGTTTGTTTGTTACTTACCAATCATTGCAATCATTGTACTAAATTACTTGCTCCTTTGAGGGCCCTTAATTGGTTAATAAAATCTTGTATCTTGTATATGGCTTGACAAATGTGTCAGTCTGAACAAAAACTCTCTTTAATTTTATCGGTCAATGTATGTTAGTGAATGCAAATGATGACAAGTTTATGCAGATTTCGAACTCCTAATTTCAGGTGGTGAAATTGAAACAGGTTGAACACACATTAAATGAGAAGAGGATCTTGCAAGCCATCACATTTCCATTTCTTGTTAGTTTAGAATATCATTTTAAGGTAAGTTGAAAAAATAATAATTGGGTTTGTTTGTTTGCCCAGCAAAGCTCACACAGGTAGTGCATGGAGAGCTAGTTTGTCCACCATACTGTGTCAGGTCCATCATACTCCATCATACTGTGTCAGGTCCATCATACTGTGTCAGGTCCATCATACTGTGTCAGGTCAATCATACTGTGTCAGGTCAATCATACTGTGTCAGGTCCATCATACTGTGTCAGGTCCATGTGTCAGGTCCATCATACTGTGTCAGGTCCATCATAATGTATAAGACAGTAGTCATGGCAATCTGTCTTGTCCAATGACTTAATTCTTTCCTAAAATGATGTACAGTTAGTATAGCTGTGACAGGCAACACATATGTGCGAGGAAATGGAAAGAATTTCAGGAGGTGTTTGCAATAACAAAGATTTATAACATATTTTCAATATAATCATCATTGATTTACATATATAGCTTATATTACTACCATATCATCCCTTATTTGTAAATAGTTTTATCTTTATATATTTACATTAATTTTTAATTATTAAATTTTAATTACTACTTCATTTCTTCATCTTTCATCAGTTTTTGCACACAGTATGACATATTTATGTGTGGACGTGCAGTAAACACCATTCATTCATTCATTCGTTCAAATATAATCAATTGCTCACTAATTCCCTTATCACTTGTTTTTCATACTTCCCTGTTGTCAGCAAGAAGGTGCCTTATAATGTATATGAATGTTTTGTTGGTAGCTGCATATCTAGAATAGTCTTGGATGCCATGCTGGAGATAAGATGGATCAATAGGGCAACCTGCAAAACACTATTAAAGAGAGTTTTGTCACAGTTTGGTGCAATATGAGTAATCACTGCCACAGTCTGGGGGCAATATGAGTCATTATTGTCTGATTGATTGAATTGATTGAATTGGATTTTATAGTCGCACCAACAGCTAAGGTCATATGGCGACTTTCCAGCTTCCATTGGTGGAGGAAGACCTCCGGTGCCCCTCCGGGCAATTTTCGTGCACGGGCGGGCACCTGGGTAGAACCACCGACGTTCCGCAGGCCAGCTGGATAGCTGATTATTGTCTGAACAAAGGGAAGCTGTTAAAATGTGTTTAGGCATTGTGTGCACATACTGCCTTTTTAGCTTGACATATTTGAATTATAAGAGAGCTTACATGTATGTAACACCTCGGCATGAGTTTTGTGTGTAAACTGTCTTTATAGGCCTCTATCTCTTACATTTTGGCATGAGCTTCCGTATAGTATTTTCTAAAGGGGAATACCGGGTATATGTTTTAATTTTGTTTGTATAATTCCAGGGCTCCCATGAAAGCCTAATTGCTATAGCCCATAATTATTAAATATGCAGTACCAGTTCACATTAAATTCAGGTTGTGTTGTGTTTATAATTCTGTATCTCTTACATTTCTTGCCCAAGATCAACCAAATTAATATCTTGAGTGTTGTGAATTTGGCTTTTATAATCTCTATGGTACCATGGAATCCAAATTAGGATAAGCCATAACATAGGCAATAAAGGCAAATCAAGGTTTGCGTGTAAGCTGTCAAGGCTAAATCGAATGCATTGGCAAGGGCTCTCTTTTATTATCACAGACAGATGCCTATTTACCTGTATGTGTATTTAGCTAATTGGTGTACTTTTACGTACCAAATCATCGGTTGAGCTTTGCAGACTGTTAAACTTATTCTTTGATATTTCCATATTTAATTATTATACCTTTAAGAATACAGTTATGGTGCTCAAATAAAAAAAATTGTCCATGGGATGCTAGCTATTAATTTTTCCTTATATGCGAGTGCGACCATGAAAATATATAAAGATATTTGTGTGTGAATGAAAGCTAGCTTTCTTTGGTACCTGTGAACTCTTAGCGAGACACATCAACATGGAAGCAACAATTGTACAATTTTATATCTATTTTAATTTGTCATTCCTAGGCTATGTTGGAATTATAATTGTTTTATGTCACATTTTCCAAGTTGACTTTACAAAACATCATAGTGAGACGAACAAATGATGGACTGCATTATGATAAATTCTCTTTTCTTTCATTGCTTGAAAATTCAGGAATCTGAACTGTTTTCCACCTTATGCCTAAACTCATCTTACATGTTATGTCTGAGAGATCTATGTGATAAGCCAGCCAAATGAATCTTCAGCAGTTTTGGCTGTTTGTTTACATTTGGATCTAGGTGTATCACCCTGAGTCAGTCTGGTCTATAAATATTCTCTGTGGTGAAGACAAAACCTTGACTTTAAACATACATGTTATTGTACATGGCACAGCTCTGATAGGAAAACCACAGTGTTTGTAATATTTAGTTCTCAGTATATGAGATTTGGGAAAGGGAAAGCGAAAATTGCATGAAACTTATTTACCAGAAAATGTTTTAAAAAAAGAAATGCCTTTGATTTTGAGTTAATACAGGTGCTTAAAAGTGCTTCCTTTTGTCATTGTATTGGAGACAGCTAAAAGTAGCCGGTCAGCTAAGGCCAAAAAAAAAATAGGTGTGTTTCCTATTGCATGCTCTAAAAAAATAGGGTCGGTAGGTAGGCATTTTTTTTTTTTTTTTTTGGAGCAAGATATTGTGAGATTCTAAATGTATTTATCTCATAAACCCCATACAAGTTGATGATACAGCTGAAAGTTACTCTGTGATGTCAGTTTACCTCGATATATTGTGATAAATCATTGTTCAGAACAAATATATATAAAAAAAAATCATAAAAAAGTTTTAGGGACGGCCCCTTAAAAATAGGGTCGGTCGGGCCACCGGAAACACAGGTATTTTCTTTTTGCCTAACCAAAGTATAAGGGTAAATCACCCGCCTAACGTCTATTTCGGAAAGCCCTAGAATCTGTCGTAAGATTAAAAAAATAAATACTGTTATGGTAGCCTGAGAATTGATTTACTTATATCTTGCCTTGATTGTTTTTCAGGATAACTCCAATTTATACATGGTGTTAGAGTTTGTCACCGGAGGAGAGATGTTTTCCCATCTTAGACGCATAGGTAGATTTAGGTAAGCACACGTTATAAGCAAGTCGACATTGTTCTTCCAGCCAAGTTTAATCCAAAACAAAACAATTGTTTCAGTACATATGCAAAATCTTGTTCTAGCTGGAATGGTCCATTTTGTAAATAATTGCTTTTAAGCAAGGTATTTAGTGGTAAATTCCTTGTACTAAATATTAAATATGGTAAATGGTTATCATATGAATTCACATATATAATTTCTATTGAATTTATTTCATAAAATCAAAAGATATTGTTTCATGAAATTAAAAAAAAAGAAGACAGCTATATCTATAAATATGAAATGTGTCATTTTATAATTGGATGTATAGTGTGTTAAAAATGTGTTTTATTATATGAACTGTGCCATAAAGAAAAAAATATTTCAGAGCCTCTGTAAATAAGCCGTATACTTGCTAAGCTGTTAGTCATTAGTTAGAACGATATGTAATGATTGTGTGTTTTATGTGTATTGATACAATACAAATGCATGTACCTGTCATGTTAAACTGCTATATCTACTCTCATATACATTACAATGTTCCAGTTATCTTGTATAAACAAACCCTCATACAATTATTTTATTTTATCTTTTGGATGTGTGTCAGATCATTTAAATATGGTCCATTTCAAGTAAAGAAAACATTAAGAGTATAAAATAGGAATTGAACAGCATTAATATAACTAATCAACCTTTCAACAAAAAAAGGGGGTGAGGGTGTTGGGGTTGTATAATGGGTATATGGTATCTGGAAATGTTTGTTTTTATTTACTGATATAAAAAAAGAAGCGAAAAATGAACATACAAACATACATGCTTCTTCATGCTATCTGCTGTCAGATTTAATTGAGTGTTATTTTGTTATTTTGTTAAAGGTGAGTGTTGATGCAGTAAGTCTAAACATCTCCAAGCATCTAAAAGTTGTCAAATTGAGAGATTAAAGTCATACAAACCTACAGCACATGATACACCTATACTTAATGTATATACTGCTATAATTCACAAAACTTACACAGAACAGCTGATCTAAAAAAAATAGCTTCTCTTGCTAGAACACTGCTGCCTCAGTTTGTATTTGGTGGTTCTATTAATAAAACTACAACTTTTATACTGGTACACCCTTACATTGTTGCCAATTTATCTTCACACAAAAGTAATTAAAATAGACATCTGGGCTGGTGAATCTTTTGCAGAGACCATTTCATAAGCAGATTTCCTGTGTATAAAGATGGAAGAAAACGGTTAAATAAAAATGTAATTGATTCCGGAAATATCTGAAGTGCAGAAAAAAATAAAATCTTTTGAGAATACAATATAGATCTTTTAGTATTTAACCTACTTTTCAATCCAATCGACTAGATTTTCAGTTGTATAAACTTAATTCATTAAAACTCGTGTTAAATCTCTGTTTTATTAAGTGCGATCACTATTTTATTATTATTATTATATATAATATATGCACAGTTGTCGTAATACAGTGGTACACTGAGCTCACGGGAATGGTCATTTGCAGATCAATGCCGGATATAGGAAACAAAGCATTCTGTTGTGGCCGAAGTATGATACATTTGACGGAGGATCTTACATGAGGTACTGTATATTATTGATTTTAATAGACGAGTTGAATAAAATGATAGGATACAAGGGATCCTATCTGTTTATCCAACAAATTTATTAAAGTCAATAATACACAGTCACGAATGTAAGATTCTATTTATCACATTACACACCTATGACGTGATACTTTAACTTTGTCAGTTTACCTTAAATACCGTGGCTATTTGTAAAAGAACTCACGACCTTGTTTTGTTGTTTACAAGACGTCGCTATGTTACTGGACTGTAAATGCATTCGCCCTGCAAATAATGTGATGCCTTAAACCAGTAAGATTTCAAATAATGATAAATAGTTAAGGTGTCTGAAAGTATCAAATGATATACCATACAAACAATTGGGACTTAATGTTTTACTATATACAGACACAGTGATTCGATCCTCATTTGCATCTGTAATACACTAGTGTAGTGTATTACTGAGAAATAAGTCCTGGCTTTATTGCACATGAAGCCATGTTATGTATAGAATGTTACCCAGTTCATGGAAGTGGTAATATCATTATCGCCTCTGGCATGATAGGTCAGATAAAAACATGTTGGATGTCTGTGTTCACACATATTGATGGTAGGATATAAAATACCACATTTCCCCTATAAATTCGAAAATCAGAAAAGCAATACCTTCTCAATGTTTTAAATATAAAAAAAGCAGAAAATCCTTGTTCAATGGACACATTTTCCAATTACTTTCATAAAAGCTATGCACCCAGTAGAATGAATAAATCGCAAATATTCATTTCAAGCCTACTTCAAATGCATATCTGGTTTGACATATCATTTTATTATTTATTTTATGCACATAAATTATATGCAATTGAAGCTAATTTAGTTCAAAAAATTGTTTGTCAATACATCAGTTACAAAATGCCTGCCAGAAGCCGCTCTATAATCGATGTAACACGAAACCGCATTCATGCTCAAACTCAATAAATTGCACAGCTTGAAAATAGGTCAAAATGCATGTTCAATAAGCCTTCTTACAACTAGCTTTAACCTGATCCTAATATAAGTTAACCTGACTTACAATGTAGATAAAAATCCAAAAATAGCATTGGTTATTGATTTTGGTCAAGAGCCTTTTATGGTTGTGAGAGTTTAAGTAAGTAGAGGGACTTAACCATAATGACACACAATCAATAGATTGTTAATATTTATATGAGCAATGGATTAATCATGTTATTTAAAGGGACAATGTCCCTAACTTTTAGCTTATAAAACGCACACTAATTACGTTCACAAACATTACACACTAAACATTATATTGAATATTTACTAATTAAATGCAAGATTGTTTAATGGAATTCAATCGCGGTACAAAAAAAAGAAGTGCCGCTTTGTGCATTTGAACTCGCAGCCCAAACTAAAAGTACAGTTGCTGCGGATTACGACTTTTTCGCAGAATCCCCGCGGCCGTTTTTCAATCGAAGTCACATATCCCCGCGATCGTACTGCGGATTGTCACCCGAAATATCGCCGGATTCCCCGCAACCGTAAAAATCGCCGCGATTGCAAAATCCAGTCTCGAAAGAAAGCAATCACCGCGATACTCTGTGATAGGTTCGCGGGGGAAATTAGAGCAGGGATCAATAAAAAATGTAATAAAACTGATAAATACAATGAATAAATTTCGAAAGCAATACGTATTTCAAGCTTTTAATGCATTTAATAACACGTATTTTTCGTTTTTGTTGTCCAAAAGTCGCATTTCTCTTCACCGGACATAAATTGGCTACCCACAATCCTTTGCGATGTGTGTACCTATTAACAAGGCGGCACTAATAACGGGTTTATGACCCAGAATTCTTTACAATTTTTTCGGATTATTTCTGACTAAAGAACCCATCAATGTATTAATAATCAACAGCAGAATAGTAAAATGTGTTACAAATAAGGATTAATTAAAAATATAATTCTAATTTTCAGTATAAGAATTACTAATTGAATTTTATGTTCAGTCACCGCGAAGTCGGTAACAGGAACCGCCATATAACTATATCGTGAATACATTATCCGGGCATTTGAATTTTCCGAAAACAAAATAAAATTGTTTTCTGCTTAGATTTTTAAATAGTTATTGAATAATAATGCATTCAATTGACTGCAAAAGTGTACATTTCTACTGAAGGTAAATCGCGGCGATGGCCTGCGATTTCACACCGGGTAAAGCGGTGTGCGAATCAAAAAGGATCACGGCGAATCGCGGTGGTCAAAAGTTATTGTCCCCGCGTTGAGTGGACTGTCCGCCGATCGCGGGGACAAAATCAGTGTGTCCGCGGTGAGATAAAATCCCTGCGTTGAGTGTGATTAGTCGTAATCCGTGTGGCAGCAACTGTACACTCTGGGGTAATAATAGTGAGTGCGAGATAGTCGCTGTTGCTCCTGACTGAGCTAAGCGGGCTATACATATTACGCAATACATACTATGTAGAAAACCTAATGTGCTAATAGAAGTCACGTGATCAGCCGAAAAGGTAAATAATGTGGGACCCACATTATTTACAAATAATAATTAAAACTTTTTTTTTTTCAAATTCAGGAATGTATTACTACAGTCTTCTTTGGGTCTATGCTCAAGTTTTCATATATACATTTCACTGTTTAAAGTGCTCTGACATTCAACTCTATAGTTCTGCATGTGAGAAGGTTCTAGGCCCATTCTCAATATTTTATCTTGATGTAAATGGAGAATGAGCTTGGCATGTTCATTCCTGTTAGGCGCCATATAACCTTTCATGTGTTGGTGCGCCGTAAAACCCAATTCAATTCATTTCCACTTTTGCTGTGTAATTTGGCAATAATTTGTATATATAATATCACCAGTGCCCAGTGAATTATAGAAAATACAGAATGGTGTTATAAAGATTGCGCTGTGTCCCTTTTATTTTAACTCACAAAACAGATATAGTTATTTAATTAATTTATGCTCATATCTTTATATCAAAGAAAGTGTGTTAGTCAAGGATTATAACACAGATCTCAAAGAAAGACTGTTAAAGATTTAATCTACTTGTAAATATACAAACACACCCAACATACCACTCAAATGCAGCATCTGCAACCACAAAACAACACAATCTTAATGACAGCTGTTTCCTCAGTGTTAACTTGTATCTTTATTGCAATATTGCAATCTGTAAACACAAATTAATGTTCCAGGGTGGTTGAGGGTGGAGGGTGGGTGGGTGGGGATTTTCACCTCTATACTTGAAAAATAGGGGGGATTTTCAAAAAGCAGGATGGAATATGTGAAAACACATGAACTGACAGATACATTTTAAAATGAACGAAAATAATGTCTGCAACCGCAAGGCAAAACAAGCATGTCCTAAGGTTATTTTCGTCTAAATTATTCCGTAATGGAGTGATTTATGATTTATGGTTCTTCCTTTTGTTGTTTTATTTGGGTCCGCTAAAAGTAGCCAGTGACTTCAGTGAACTGGCAGTGATTTCTTGGTGATCACCATCATCAGAGACTGGTCAATTATTTTTTCTTATATTATTAAGTCGGTGACCTTATTGGCTACTGGTGATTGTGCCTCCAGCAATTATTCATAAGTGGTCTAACCAAAAACTAGATTGTTTTGTTGACCTTATAGCTAAGTTACATCACAGAGCACTGACCCAGGTGTGTGTATATTATATTGTATATTTATCACCTTCAGGGCTACATCTATTCTGTCTGATATTATTACATCTTGGAAGGAAGCATGTGTGTGTGGGCTTTCATGCCCATCTGCGTAAATTGTGTTAGGGAGTGTGGTGGTGGGGGAGCAGTAATAGAACAATATAACAGCTTCTGCTGCCTTGGAAGCAATGCTGCAGTTGAAGGCAGAATATGCTTATTAACACATAAACTGAAACAGTTGACAAAGCTCTCGGAATCATTACAACTTAGAGAATTACGCTAACAAATAAACTGAATGAAATTAAACTGTACACACTATGCCGAATAAATATTTATGTACTAATTACGCTAAGCACAACACAGGAAGTGTGCATATCCAGATAGTTTATTTATAGCTCAGGAACTGTTTATGTAAACACAGGAGTTAAGGTCAGCGTGCCTTTTTAAAGAGGCGTACGTTTCTAATCAGTTGTTCCTATTAAAGGCTGGGTACATCGGTGGATTTAATGCAAATTTGACGGTAATATTATACACAAATACTTGACACAAAGTCTCTATCATCTCCGTTAAGGTCAAGAATATAAGCATATTCTGACTAAATCTTCTAAAACTCCATTTTCAAGATCATCCTAAAACGAATCTCAAACTCGTCAGTGAAAATTGTTTTTTATATACCAATTGAAATTTGCCCTAAGATGCCCTAATAAAATGGGGAAACTACTACTAAATTGTATAAGATTATGCAGACTGCACCATTATTACATCAGGAGGTGATCGCAAAAGTATTGTATCTTTTTCTTTATTTATATGTAGTTACAATAGTTTCGCGTTCACCCATTGATTATATATGATTTTTGAATTGTAGTAATACCGGTAATTGTTATTTTGCATACTTCACTTCTCCTAAATGTAATGCATAAATGTTTTAGTTTTCCCAGTGAATGTTTACTTGAAGGGGCTTAAGCACTCACTAGTACATTCGTTTATGCTGTTTTGCTTCTATTTTACTTACCAGACCCTAATTATTTTAGCAAGTAGAACGATAAAGGCCGTCTTGGGCCTCTCTTGTTCTGTAATTAAAAAGCTTTTTATGCTACTGAAGTGTGGCATATAGTAATCGCACAGTCAGTCCGCCCGTCCGTATAGTCGTGTCCGGTAAATAACTCAGACAATAATTGATGGATTTTCAAATAACTTTGCACAAGAGCTCACCACAACAAGACGACGTGTCACGCGCAAAGTCCAGGTCCGTGGCTCCAAAGTCAAGGTCACACTTAGAGGTCAAAGGTCAAAAAGAAGTACTTTTGTGTCCGGCAAATAACTCTTGACATTCAAGGAGGTTAAAAAAAATTCAAATAACCTGGCACAAGTGTTCACCACAACAAGAGGATGTGTCACATGAAAATTCCAGGTCAATGGGTGCTTCAAGTATAGGTCACACTTAGAGGTCAGAAGATGCCTTTTGACCCTGTATTTGAATGAATGAAGTCATATTGGTTGTGTTCGGTGTATAACTTTGTCATCGGTCACCTTCCATTTTTTCTGGTCTTACCATTATTGCCCATGAATATTTATAAACATGGTTCAAACTTATGTCGTCACATTTTGAGTTGTGTGCATAAACATCGTTCATATATTCACACCACTTCGGGGGCATTTGTCACTTAAGTGACATTTCTTGTTCCTTCTAATAATTTCCTGGTTATTCTTGTTTGCTGCTCTTCCTGAAATAGTTCACATGTGGGAAAAAATGCTATTTTAGGGAAACAAATACCAGTTATAATAAATAAAGACGAACATATTTTAATAATTTATACATAAAAGTAGTTATTTTCTCCTAATCATGCAACAGCCTTCGTTCCAGTTATTTTTGACTAACTTTTGCTGGAGTTTTTCTGGTGAATTATGATGAATTGTGGTTGTATGCTTTATAAGGAAACAAAACTGGAAGCAGAATACTCACAGCTGTAATTACTTCCTTTTTGGAAGAAATAAAAAACAAATTGTCTCCTGGAAAATGTACATGTTCTCTGTGACGTATCATATTCAGGAGAAATAGTTCCAGTACAAGGACAAGGCCAACATTAAAACAACAAGTTTATTTTTCTCTCTCCAGACCCTAGTTTTCAAAGTTTGGTTAGGTATGAAGATAGTTGTTAGGTGCGTGGGTGGCTGGGTGGGTGAATGGGGTGGTGGGTGGGTACGGTAGGTAGGAAGAGATTTTTTTTGTAGAAAGGTTTTCCATGGTAGTTTTTGCTTTAAAATTTCAAGTTACTAAAGCTGACTGTAACTTGCTTGTAAGAAAGGAAACACTGAGACAGTAAATGTTTTCGTATGGACCACTGTTTGCAAAAGTAGTAATAATGACCCTGATCTAAATGCGCAATTTTTTTTCTTGCAGTTAAAAAAAAAATTGAAAAAAAGAAAATTGAGTAGGGAACTTTTGTTGTTGATTGGATATGGAGAGAGCTAACAAACATTATTTAAATTAACATGTAGGCCCGAGTGATTTCTCGAAGAACATCTCTGATTTTCAGGATATGACAGTCAACCTATTCTAAACAAGACTAAATTAATATTCAGTGTTCATCTGCGAGTCCTAATTTTATAACCCTACAAATATAAAATAATATAGTATGGAAATGATAGAGTATTTAGTATCTTATAACACAGACATTGTCAATTTGTATTTTCTGTATCCCTCTTACCTCAACTGATATGCATTTTTTGCATGATTTTCAGTCCTTCTAAATATGTTCTCTAACTGCGCCTAAGCAAACTTATAAAAAACAACGAAGCACTAAAATTGTACTCAATTTATCTTTGTTACATAGTAATTTAGACAACGTGTCTGCACCGACCGACGAATTTCACGTAAACAAAACATAATATCAAAATAAATGCTTTAAAACCACACAAACGTTCCTGTTCGTTTCTATTACGAATTTAATTCTAAAATCATAAAATTAACTAAACGCTTAGACTTGTTAACCCGCCGTCATGCAGAACTTGAATGACCAGAATTCAAACACCAGGTGACACATCACGTGAACTGACCATTACATCTGCGCATGTATGAAATACAAGCAGACATGTTTATATAACTTTGCTTACCCATATCTTTGCTTTCCGTTCAAACGAAATAAATTATATTTCTCATAATGTCAGATCCTGATCATGCATGCTGCATTTGTGTGTTTTCATTGTATTGTCCATGTTTTTGTTGTCACACAGTGAAAGTCAATCAAGGTTCTACGCTTCTCAAATCGTTCTGAGTTTCGAGTATATGCATTTCTTGGACTGCACATACCGTGACCTGAAACCAGAAAACATCCTCATATGCTCTGATGGTTATGTGCAAGTAAGTGTCTTTACAGAGAAGTAAGTGTTGTGTCAGGACGATAATACATCACAGTTCCAGCCTCCTGTCACCAAGAGTGTTTGCAGCATCCTGTCACCCAGAGTGTTTGCATCACCCTGTCACCCAGAGTGTTTACAGTCTCCTGTCACCCAGAGTGTTTCCAGCGTCCTGTCAACGATTTACCCAGAGTTTTTCCTGTTTGAATGATTGTAGTTTTATAATTATAAACATGTGTAGTGTATAGTGTTTCATATTGTCATACTGAATGTTACTTTTAATATGAAAAAAAAGAATTATCTTACCATTTTTGAAAACTTGATTGGAATGGGGAAAATATCATGTTTTATAAAAGAAAAGAAAACAATTGGAAAATATGTTTGCTTGAATAAAAACACCCCCAGAAAACAGCATTATTGAGTTGTTATTGTTTTTATTTAACTCTAATTCACACGTAAGGTATACTTAAAAGTTTTTGGTTGAACCAATTTAGATTAAGAAAACATGACATTTGAAGTATCAAAGAACATCTCAACATGTTCTTTAAATGTTAAAAGTAACACACAGACCAGATGATTCCTTTTTCCTGTAAACAAATTAAAAAAGTATGAGTGTCTCCATTTAACATCACAATTTGGTTTGTTATTCAGTTTCAGGTAGTAATTGTAGTGAAGTATAGATCCATTGTCACTATTTATAACTTGAATACTATTTTTCTTTGCATTAACAGTGAACCACATTCCCGATTTTATGCAGCACAAATTGTATTGGCTTTTGAGTATCTCCATTACTTGGATCTCATATACAGAGATCTTAAACCAGAGAACCTTCTTATTGACTCGACGGGGTATTTGAAAGTAAGTAAACGGCACATAGAACGGCCCCCTTAGGCCTTGCATAGGTCCATATTGTTTATTCGTTTTTAGTGGAAAATTTGATGATTAAATGTTACTAAGAGGCTGCACACTGGGCAATTTATTGTTTGATATTTTGAAGCTCTCCATGGAAAGCGAAAGAGCATGTTATGAAATTGTATGAATTATTATACGGCTGAAAATTATTTGCAAAGAAGCATTTCATCATCAAATTTTCCTTTGCGTATGCTTATTTTTTCTACAGCCATGATCCATTGTTATTTACGTTTCTGTTCCTGCCTGGAATTTTGGACGTCCTGAGTTTGGGAAAGGACATTCCTAGTGTTAGTTATAGTGACCCGTGTTTAGTTAATAGTCATATAACCTATTGTAAACTGTCATTTTCATCGTTATGCTTCTTTTTAACAGCGAGCCGCACTCCCGATTTTACGCTGCACAAATTGTGTTGGTATTGGAGTACCTTCACCACCTTGACATTATGTACAGGGATTTAAAACCCGAAAACCTGCTCCTCGATTCTTTGGGTTATTTGAAGGTATGATGGGGTGTTGTTATAGCCATAAGCATTATGTTGCTATAGCATCGCCCTAAAAACACTCACATTTATATCGGAGGCCTAGGTCAGCTTTCCATGTGCTCCTGAATCGTACCATGCAGTGGCCATCGAATCCACAGCCTCTTGTTGCTATATTGCTACTTCACCTATACTGTGTTTACTTTTGTTTTACTGTCCAGGTGGCGGGTTGCTAGGATCACGTTACACAGATTATTAATTACTCTGGGTAACACATATGTCTATAAAAACTCTGGGTTTCTGGGGTCATGTGACACAGATTTCTATTAATAAATCAGAGGTTTCTTGGGTCATGTGATAAAGATTATTATATAACTGGATTGCTTGGGTCCTGTGACACAGATGTCCTACTAATAAGGGTCATGTGACTCAGATGTCTATTAATAACTCTGTGTGTCAAGGGTCATGTGACACAGATTTCTATAAATAACTCGGGGGTTTCTAGGGTCACCTAATACAGATGTCTGTTCATTAATAGCTCCGGTTTATAGTGTCACGTGACACAGATGTCTATTAATAACACAAGGTTTCTAGTTTCATGCGACACAGATTTCTATTAATAACTACGTTCAGTGGTACTGTCTGTGAATGATAGTTTACACTGCGGAAAGCAGAAACGATTGTTTTTAACTCTTTCCTTTATCAAAAGAGTTTTATTAATGTTAGTTTGGGTGTCACAATTTTAAATTTAATATATTCACTGGTATTGTTTTGTTTTAGAATCACAACATATCTAGGCAGTTTTTCGAAGCACACTTTCACAAAATCACGCTGCACTTTAATTTCCTTGGGTTGGGAATCTCAATTTATGTATTTATTTAAAATTGAAGTTGAGCGTTTTGTTATAAAATACAGTTACGTACGTAATACAGTAGTACACTGTTCTCATTCTCTTATTTCAAATAAAAAAAGAGTAAAACAGAAAGCACTCCTATACTCCTACATTCCCCATTGACCCTGAGCTTTATCTGTCTTTGATGAAATGCTCCAATCTTGATCCCTGCAGATACCGACATAGAGTACATGTTTATTTGAGCTGCTATTATACTCTGACTGCTTTATATGACCGATGACCAAAAACACTGAGCTGAGTTTGCCTCCCATACTTGCTGTGCTGTGCTGTGCTGTGTATTTATCGCTGTGTACAATACTTCAATTTATTGATATTCTAAAGGTTTAGACTTATACCGGCATGCATGTTTTTATGTGTTTATTTATTTTCTAATAACATGTTGTAGACTTCGTATTATACGAGTGTGGGAGAGGTGGGGGTTGGGGCATGTCTAGCAGTAGTGGGCTCGCCTAATAACCATAGTTTTGGGTTAATGACGCTGCTGAGAACATTAGTCCAAAACAAAAAAATATGCTTTGTTTCCTGTAACCTGACTACAGTTTTTTTTATCACACCCATCAATTTTTGTTTTGTTTTGTTTTAAATTTAATTAATAGTGAAACAATCCTAATTATATTGTTCCTGAACCTTGTACCTGAAGCTTGTCTCTTGATTTAAAATAATTAGAAAAATAAGAGAATAAAAAACAAATGCAATTTTTGTAGCCCGTTACAGGAAACAATTTTATTTTTTTTTGCTTTGGCCTTATGCTTTTATTCCAAAATCGGCGTATTCTCAATTGCAAAAACCTCTTTATTTTCCCAATTCTGAGTAAAAAAATTCCCAATCTAATTTTTTTTTGCTTTTCCTAGAATGTGACATCATGGCTAAATTCAATACTTGATTGATATTATACCTAAAGCATACATTTTGATAAATGTTTTCTCTCGAAAAACATTCCCGTAAATAGCGAAAATCACACCCTTTTTTACCCCAATTTTGACAATCTCACAAAGCGAGATTTTCTGATTTTCCCAAAATCAGCAGGCCTAGGCATTTTCCCAATTTTCGCGAAAAAGCCCTGTATTCGTGAAAACATAAGATAACAAAGGAATAGGATATTTGTACACAGTGATATTTGTTTTGTTTGCCATGTCTCTTTCCTGCTTAGGCCTTTTTTTTTTAATAACTTGGTTTACGGATTTTTTCTGAAAAAATTACGTCAGGAGGTCGAAATAAAAATAAAAATAAAATTACTCGGGGTGAAATTGAGAGAAAAAATTACAAGCAAAATGTTGACGTTTTAAGTCAAAAAGGGGGAGAGAATCAAAAATCGAACATCACTTTTCGTAGATCCCTATCGAAATCCATGTTTAATAGCATACTTTAGATAACCGAGCATGTCCTTGACACGAGTGGAAAAAAAGAAGAAAAAACATTTAAAAAAAAAAAAAAACATTTAAAAAAAAAAAAAAAAAAAAAAAAAAAGTGAAAAGTACAATTTTATTTTTTTCCCAAAACGGGAAAATTAGACTCGGCGGATCCGTAAACCAAGTCATTAAAAAAAAAAGGCCTTAGCATGCGTGTGTGTTTACTGTTTTGCATGACAAATGCAATGCTGTGTAGTCTCCTTGCTGTTACATGCTGCGTAGTAGTAGACTGTCAGAGCTGTGTAGTAATCTGGCAGTGTGTATGTATAATCAGAGGCAGAATTAACATTTCTATGAATGTCTTACTGTTTGAATTTTTACCTACGCATGTTACCTACTAAACATAACATTTCTAGGACTTTCTTAATGTTTGAATTTTTTACTTATTTTTAGCTCTACTGGCCAAGGGCCAGCAGAGCTTATGGGATGGTGTGTTGTCCGTCTTCCGTCGTCCGTCCGTCCGTCCGTTAACTTTTCTTCAAACGACTTCTCCTCAGAAATCGCTTGGCTAATTTTGACCAAACTTCACATGGATGATCCTTAGATGAATGCTTTTTAGATTTGTTAAAATTAGGTCAGCGCTACATCCAAGATGGCTGCCATTACCATATATGGTCGAAACCTTAAAAAATCTTCTTCTCCAGAACCGCTGGACAGATTTCAACAGTTTTTCTTTTAAAATGATCGCCAACGCCTAGACTATCAAGATTGTTCAAATAAAGTCCCCGGGGTCAAAAATGGCCGTGCCCCGGGGGTCCAAAGTTTGTATATTGAGGTTTTGCATGTTTTTCATATAGACATATAGGAAAAAACTTTAAAAAATCTTCTCTGAAACCACAAGGCACAGAGCTCTCATGTATTACATGTAGCATTAGCCTATGGTCCTCTACTAAGTTGTTCAAATGTTGACCCTGGGGTCAAATTTGTCCCCGCCCCGGGGGTCACAGTTTTACATAGACATATAGGATTTTTTTTAAAAAAAATCTTCTTCTCTGAAACTGCAACAGCCAGAGGTTTGATATTTTGCATTTACTATAAGCTTATGGTCCTTTACCAAGTTTGTTCAAATGGTGACCCTCGGGTCACATTTGGCCCCGCCTCAAGGGTCACATGTTTTACATAGACATGTATAGGGAAAAACTTAAAAAATCTTCTTCTCTGAAACTGCAAGAGCCAGAGGTTTAATATTTTGCATTTGCTATAAGCTTGTGGTCCTCTAACAAGTTTGCTCAAATGGTGACCCAGGGGTCACATTTGGCCCCACCCCGGGGGTCACAGTTTTACATAGGCTTGTATAGGGAAAACTGAAAAAAATCTTCTTCTCTGGAACCACATAGCACAGAGCTCTCATTTATTACATGTAGCATCAGCTTAAGGTCCTCTACTAAGTTTGTTCAAATGATGACCCTAGGGTCAAATTTGTCCCTGCCCCGAGGGTCACAGTTTTTCATAGACTTATATAGGATTTTTTTTTTAAAAATCTTCTTCTCGGAAACTACAAGAGCCAGAGGTTTGATATTTTACATTTATTATAAGCTTATGGTCCTTTACCAAGTTTGTTCAAATGGTGACCCTGGGGTCACATTTGGCCCCACCCCGGGGGTCACAGTTTTACATAGGCTTGTATAGGGAAAACTGAAAAAAATCTTCTTCTCTGGAACCACATGGCACAGAGCTCTCATTTATTACATGTAGCATCAGCTTAAGGTCCTCTACTAAGTTTGTTCAAATGATGACCCTAGGGTCAAATTTGTCCCTGCCCCGAGGGTCACAGTTTTTCATAGACTTATATAGGATTTTTTTTTTAAAAATCTTCTTCTCGGAAACTACAAGAGCCAGAGGTTTGATATTTTACATTTATTATAAGCTTATGGTCCTTTACCAAGTTTGTTCAAATGGTGACCCTGGGGTCACATTTGGCCCCGCCCCAAGGGTCACATGTTTTACATAGACATGTATAGGGAAAAACTGAAAAAATCTTCATCTCTGAAACTGCAAGAGCCAGAGGTTTAATATTTTGCTGTTGCTATAAGCTTATGGTCCTTTACCAATTTTGTTCAAATGGTGACCCTGGGGTCACTTCTGGCCCCGGCCCGGGCGTCACAGTTTTACATAAATGCTTGTATAGGGAAAAACTGAAAAAAATCTTCTTCTCTGGAACTGCAAGAGCCAGAGGTTTAATATTTTGCACTTGCTATAAGCTTATGGTCCTTTACCAACTTTGTTCAAATTGTGACCCTTGGGTCACATTTGACCCCGCCCCAAGGGTCACATGTTTTACATAGACATGTATAGGAAAAACTTAAAAAATCTTCTTCTCTGAAACTGCAGGAGCCAGAGGTTTAATATTTTGCATTTGCTATAAGCTTATGGTCTTCTACCAAGTTTGTTCAAATGGTGACCCATTGGTCACATTTGGCCCCACCCTGGGGGTCACAGTTTTACTTAGGCTTGTATAGGCAAAAACTGAAAAAAATCTTCTTTTCTGGAACCACATGGCACAGAGCTCTCATGTATTACATGTAGCATCAGCTTATGGTCCTCTACCAAGTTTGTTCAAATGGTGCCCCTGGTGTCAAATTTGGACGCGCCCCGGGGGTAACAGTTTTTTAATTTCTTTTTAATTTTTTTTTTTTTTTAATTTGATTTTTTTTTTTTTTTTTTCAATTTTTTTTTTTTAATTTTTTTTTTTTTTTTTTTAATTGTTTCCTTTTTTTTTTTTTTTTTTTTTATTTATTTTTTTTTTTTTAAAAAAATTTCATTATCTTTTTAATTACTTGACACTTACTTTAAAATTTCTTGTCGGCGCTACTCATCCTAAATGCCTTGTTGAATTTCGACGAAACTTGGCAGGAAGCATCGGTAAGATGTCTAGTTGTGCATTTCACGCTTTTGTTCCAGTTTGCTGATTTTTGACGGGAGTTATGGCCCTTTCACATTTTTATTTTAAATTTCTTGTAGGCGCTACTCCTCTTAAATGGCTTGTTGGATTTCTACAAAATTTGGCAGGAAGCCTCAGTATGATGTCTAGTTGTGCAAAGCGCGGTATATCAATGAAATCTTGGACAATTTTGAAAACCAGCTAGATCTTGTTAGTAATAACAGAGTTATGGCCCTTGATTTGTTGAAAAATGCTATATTGTATTTTCCTTTGTTAAATCTATAGGAGAAGAGAGCTATATCTATCTAAATCTATAAGAGCTGTTTTAGCCAGTAGAGCGTCCACAGGCCCTCTTGGGCCTCTTGTTACCTCATAACATTTGCTGTATCAGAAAGTCAAAAACGCATTACTCAATGAGTAATGCAAACACTTAAAATATTCATTTTCTTCAAAACATGGAAATCAATGTGTTCTCAGAACACAGTTATTCTCAGAACACAGTGAGTCCTATATGGGAGACACTCAATGTGTTCTCAGAACACAGTGAGTTCTATATGGGATACACTCAGTGTGTTCTCAGAACACAGTGATTCTCAGAACACAGTGAGTCCTATATGGGAGACACTCAATGTGTTCTCAGAACACAGTGAGAACTCAGTGATTCTCAGAACACAATGAGTCCTATATGGGAGACAATCGGTTTGTTCTCAGAACACAGTGATTCCTATATGAGCTCAGAACACTGATTCTCAGAACACAGGGAGTCCTATATGGGAGACACTTAATGTGTTCTCAGAATGCAATGAGTTCTGTTTGTTTTTTGCATAAAAAGGGATATTTTGAGTGTTTGCATTACTCATTGAGTAATGAGTTTCTTGACTTTTGATCTGGCAAATTCTAAACAAAAAATAATTCTCTAAAATTATTTAATAGACCAGAGCTACAGTTAAGCTTTTTGATCAATTAGGTATTTACCCACCCATTTTTTTTTTATTGGGTATTTTAGGATTTTTAATTGGGTAGATCAAAATACGGGATGCAACATTGATTATTTTTAATCGGTTGTAAACAACACATTTGTTTACAAATGCAAGCCTTAATTAACTGTCTTATAATAAGCGTACACGATTAATTGTAATACTTACAAATAATGAACATTAAGCCTTGAAGAGTTCTGGGAAGAGCAAGAAATGTCCATGTATGTCTTATTGGTTTCCGATGATTAAGCGCACACATATGCTCAAATTATTCTCAACTGAAATGTCTGTGCTCTCATCGAGCATGATCGAGCATGATCGAAAATACAGGGGATGACTTAATTTCCTCAACAAGATTACTTGTCAATACATGACATATAGAAGATTGTATTTCTGTAATACTGTCTCAGCTTAGATTTTTATCTTTTATATTTAAACCATTTTGAGACTGCAGTGCCAACAGACCATTACTTGTGATGATGGGATTTCTGACTTGTGTGCAAATGCTGCAGCAGAACCTCATGTCTTGATCATTTTCTACTATAATCAACCATGGAAACTTCGACTTCCATTCTCGTTTTGTTTCTTGCATCACGCGATCACCAGAATGTTCTGGCTTTTTACGGGCGATCTTATCAACGGCCGACAAAACATCATTCAAAATTGATATGACAGTGTTCAGTGTGTCAACAAAACAGGCTAGAATAAGGGTAACAACAGCGTTAGCCATTGATTCGGACCAACAACCAAATATCTTGTTTTTTTGTTCAAACATTGATGCCTTCTTTCTGCCTCTTTTCGCCATGTTGTCGTTTAGAGAAAGTTGAGCGCTTCGGCGATGCAGAATAATTACAGATAGACCAAATAAACAATTTCTGATCCGTAAATCCTTACTTTTTGAGTGAAAAATAAATGCAGTTGAGGACCGGTCACATCTAGCCAATCGCAAAGGCTCGCTTGTATGTGAATTCACAGGAAACTTCGATGCATTCTGTTTGATAGTGGCTATCATTACGGCAACGGATAAAATACAATAGGCTGTCAAAAACAGTTAATTTGCGTATTTAATAACTTCATTGGTACGCATGCTTCTGATTTTAATTGGGTATTTAGGTAGTTTTAATTGGGTATTTAGGTAGTTTTAATTGGGTATTTAGCACTGCTTATCTGTAGCTCTGTTCTAATATGGTTCTACTGAAACAACCTCCTATGAACTAACAGTATATTTGTACATGACTATTTCTCACTTTATATACAAGATGGTTATGAGTATGTAACTATACTTGTCTAGTTTGTTTATACATTACACTACAATCAAGTGCAAATCTTATTTTATTGGCCTCGTGTACTTGAAACCACTCGAAAATATTAATCTCTTTATGAATTGACATATTATACAAGATCCTTGTAAAAATGTAACGTTAAGCTACATCTGATACAAAAGCTGATATTTTGTTACTGCTATAATTGACAGCATGTATTAGTCTTCAATATTCTGTCAAATATTCTGTTTTCTGTCGAATCCAATTTTGGTATATGAAAAATTCTGTATAAATATTTATAGGTTCATATTTCTTGTTATATCAGAGAAACTCATTTCTATGAAAGGCTTGTATTTTTTTTATGTAAAAAGTATTCTATTAAATTGTCTTTATTAGATATGTCTAACTATTCTACAAATGTCTAGAGATATTTTGTTCCATTTCCTGATATACATTCAACATCTATTGAACAGTATAACCTCCTTCCTGGTATTCTTATAGCATTGTTTAAAGTACATTATCTGATTCTGATTAGGTGCATGTTTCCATTCTCAACAGTTTGCACAAATATAACTGATTTTCATAAAAAGAACTTTACATATGCGACTTTCCAGCTCCAATAATTTGAAGCTGCCTCGGTAGCTCAGTCGATAAGGCATTGACTTTAAGACTACAGACCTCTGCCCCGCGTGGGTTCGCTCCCTGGCGGGGGAATCTTCATCCTTCATCCCATCTCCCTCTGAGGTTGCTGTCCCAGTATAACTTGATGAGATATGTGAATGGGAGGTAAAAACCCATAATTGGTGCACATACACTTGAAATCAATAAGAATTGTTTGAATGGTGTGGCATGTTGACTGTGTGACTCATCCTCTGCTTTTTTTAACTTAACTGGTTGATATCTGGTTGAAACTGGTTGATGGCTGGTTAAAGCTAGTTGATGTCTGTGACTGGTTGTCATGCTGTATGCTGTATGAGTTGTTGTTTGCCAAGTCTCAAATACTCACAGTGAAGTCTGAATCATGAAACCAAGCAGTTCAAGGTTTTGGTATTTGACTGAGAAAATAACCATAAATGTTGCATTTGTCCGAAGTAGAAATTCCTAATTTGCCCTCAAGAAGTTTACCGTTTTCATTATTAGTTGATTACAAAAATGTTAATACTTTCATCTGCAAAAGCCATCTCAGTCGAATGCCAACTTGGTATTGAGCTCAGGGAATGTAGTTCAGATGTAGATAAAGCAGCAGGTGTTGGGACTAATTGGAGGTATTTTTTAACTTGCTGAGAAATGTCAAAGGAAGGTAACGCCCACAAGGTCCTTGTACTGATTGAGCACTTCTCCTGCTTCCTTCTTCCTTAATGAGGAAATGATAATTATTAATACATACTGAAAAAGGGAACTGTTGGAAGTAACAGTTGCAAACAAGAGAGAAAAGTAGCAGATTCGGTTCTATCGAATCTGTTCATGAGCGGTAATAACAGAACAGAACACACTACACAGCACAAACACATTTGACAAACATACATTAGATTGCGGTCTTGCATACATGAACTATGAAGTGAGCTGTTAATTCAAGGCAAAAATACAATACAAAGATTTAAAAAATCAACACAATTTGAGGGTTCTCTGGACATTTTTTCAGAGAAAATTATAAGATGGTAAAAACAACACTCAGCGGGGCTTCTTTTGTGTTCTATTTTACTAACACCAAATAAGAAAAAAAAAATACGGGAACATTAGGCTGTAGGGTAATTTGATCCACGTGTTGGAGTGATGCCCAGTAAATGCGGTTTCCTGAGAAGTCACAGATGGTCACCATGGCTAAAAAGCTAAAATGTTTGTACTCCTGCAAGTCTTGAGGTTTAATGTGACTTGCATTGATCACCCATGACATGTACGGGTCCTAATTAAAACTTATCTTACTCTGCCTTCCAGAATGGTTGCAAGCTTTGTTTACATAGACATATCAGGAAAAGTTTGTGATTGCTAGTTCTCTTTAACAATGGAATGGATTTTCATTACATATCACAGGAACACTGCAGGTGATATATGTTGGTTCTTAATGAAATCTGTTTTGCTGCGAAATCCAAGATTACAGCTGCTTCTGAAAATAGACAAAAACGGAGAATATTTCTGGGCTTTTCTTTGTTTTATGTAATGTTCAGGTTAACGACGTTGCGTTGTAAACTTTCGCCTCCCACTGCTGTGGGTTCGTATACCACTGGGAGCTCGACTTGTAAGTGAGGAAGTGTCGATTCTTACGGATGGTGGGAGGTGTACAGTACTGGTTCTACCCAGGAAAAGTGGGTGGTCTGCCTCCACCACAAAAAATCGACCATCATATATAACCTTACATGTGTTGAAAATGAGATAAAACACCATACAAACAAATTTAAAGTAGATTGATGATTTGTTATTATAGTTGTTCCTTTTGCTAATTATATTGGCCTTTTGCTAATTATATTGGAGAATGCTACAAGTAGACAGCCTGCTAACCCAAGCAAGAGGGCAATCAGCTTCCTACAGGCTATTTAGGACATCCGTGGATTTTTATCACAACTAAGTACTTAAGCCTTAATAAGTAACTGCAAAATGATAATAGCAGTCAAAACGTTGTTACATTAGAATGATGCGAGGCCCTTTAAGTTATTAAATTTGAGGATTCGAGACCTTCTGGGGTTTTTTACCTGAAAAAATCTCAGCTGATTTCGTTACTAAGAAGATTATTATCATCTTGGCTATCCTTCAATTTTCAAGAAATTTAGGTGTTAATATCCAGTTGTCCTTGCATGGAATACAAAGACAGTCTTATAAATTGTTTCAATGATATGGCCATAAAGCTATAATTTAGACTTGATGACAGTATTTTATTGGTTCAGTTGCGTTATATGAGGCCCTTGTGGTTTCGGGCAAGAATAGGACCACTGCTTATCCATGCAGATGGGTAAAATCCTCCCAAGTTCATATTTGTTTCGTTATTTTGCCATTTCATTAAAGGTCTTCATCATGATCCCTGTATTGTTTCAGGTGCTACTTGAGTGGTGGCAGAATACAACGGTCGTGGCGCCAGCGAAAAATGGAGTTTTTTTTTACAATAGAATTTGCAGCAACTCTGCAGTTGTGCAGGTGGGAAAGTTCTAGGCCCATTCTTCATATTTTTATCTAGATGTAACTGGAGAGTGAGCCTGGAATGTTCATTCCTGTTGGCGCCATATAACCTTTTTATGTTGGTGCATCGTAAAACCTCAATTGAACTCATGCAATATGTGATCATTGTTCATATTTTGATAAACTTTCAAAATTATTAATCCCACATTTTCGATATTTTACGGCAGTGTTCGCTACTGGGAAAACAAAAATGTCCTGATACGATAACTTTTGGGAAAATTACAACATTTGGAGGAAAAAAATACATTTCACAGATGGTTTTCAGAACAAGGAGAATTAAATTGGGTTTTATTTAGTTAATCGAGTAAAAACTTTACCAAGTAACACCCAAATTTAATCAATTTGCTGAATCACGCACAAATTTAACTAAGTCCTGAGACTTATGATGGTTAAATTGAATCACTAAAGTTTACAATTCAGTAAACTACAGAAAACATGAATATAATTCCTATAACAATTCAGGAAACAATTTATAATCTATTTTCCAAAGAGCGTTTCTCTCTCTATAAACTTAATTTGACTTTCTTTGAAACTGATGGTTATTTTATAGTTCGCACTTCAATATTATTGTAGTTTAGGAAATAAAAAAAATCCATTTTAATTCACTCTCTCTGTTCTTGATTTTTAGAGAAGAGTCGACAATGTGGCTAATGCCTCATTCATCATCCTGTTAGTCTACAAAGATTCTGGCAATGTCTCCGTTTCATGTTTATAAATCAATACCACTGAAGGAGTGCAGAAGTACTGCTGCAAAAGATTCTAGTTGGTCTGATAATAATTTTGCTGAGATTTTTTTCTCCGTAAAATTGTGTTAGTTCATGTACTAATAAATAAGATTTGGTATTGTAGAAAATGATCCAAAATAAATTATGGCAATAGTTAGTAGCAGGGAGCCAAAACTGATCAAACCACTTACCTGTTGGGAAGAATTTTTAACCCTTAACTTGCTACATATATAATTGACTGTTCTTTCTTTGAATTAAGACCATTCCATTTATGTGACAAAGGGGTGTTTTGGGGAAAATGACTGATCAGCAGTCACACATTGTAAACCCTGATCAGGATTTGCAATGGATGCAAAGTCTATTATATATAGTCGTGCTTAGTGGGTTAAGGGTCAACAGTTCAGATCGGATTACAGCATGATAAAATGCTTAAGATTTGTCATTGATGGCATTAAAATTACTGCACTGTGAAGTTTTGGTCACACCCATTAAGATGTCAGCTGAACATTGAAACATACTTTCTTATTAAATAAAAAAAAAATCTGCAAAGAATCACTATTTAGGTATATATATATAGAGCAAAGAATACTTTGGCAGGTGCTCATTACAAAGCTGCACAAAGCTTATTCTTAAATATCTCTTCAATATGTGTCGTCTTTTCTCCATGAATTAAAATATAATTAAGATACGTTTTTTGTCACTGATTCAAGTTTTAACTAGACTCGACATCAAATAATATCGTGATTTTTTTGCATCAATATCATGATTTTAGAACATGTTTAAACTTGCGCTATTTAGTTTGTTTCTAGGCTTGTGGATCAATTACTCTTCAGTCTTTACAAATTACATCGCTAAGAAATAAATGCATGAGCTCCAGTCAACAAGGATGTTCCTTTCCTGTAATGACAGATTTCCTGACATGTAATCCATATGTGGCCTTGTTAGTGGATTAAATCAGAGACTTTTTATGCTCCAACTACGATATTGAATGGAGCATAGAGTTACCCTTGTCCGTCCATATGATGATGGTATGTTACATGTAAGTTAAGGTTTTCCATCATTCAGGGCCATTTTTAAATCATCAATAGCCTTACACTCTTTAGATATATCTAGATAAGTAACAGAGCTTTTTTCACACAAAATTGGTAAGAGGCCCATCTGTCCATTTTGAGAAAATGTGCTAATTCCTGATTTTGGGAAAGATGTAAAAATGCTTTGATCAGTTAAGTAAATATGACAATTCTATTCTCTATTTATATGTACATCCATTATAATTACTGACTTGTCAGTCAGAACTGACTTAACAGACACATATTTTAAAATTAATGCTTTCTTTCAAATCCTGAGTGACTGTTGCTTTCTGATTAAGATAAAATTCTGCCACAGTTGGGGAAAAAACTGTCACGTTTTCTTTCAGGCCTCTGTTACATAAGCTAAACAAGAAGCAGTCCGAGGGATGGCCATAGTCCCTTACCGGGTCTTGTGCAAAATTAACAATTCAGAAGCTGCACAGTTGTCGAAGGTTACTGTTTTGTCAACACAATAATTGCACAAATGTCAAACTGCTGTTAAAGGTTACTGTGTTTCGTCAGCACAATAATTGCAAAGTTGTTATTAGCCAGTTTGTTAATTCTGAAGTTATTGAAGAAACAGTTATCTTTGAATGTACCCATATGAAAGGTTGAATGTAGCCATGTGAATGATCATGCAAGGAATGTTGAATACCTTACCATGTTTAGCTGCAAAATTTGTGTCCCTGTGTTCTGAAGGTATCGTGACCGTGACCTTTGAGCTGGGTCTTGCACGCGACATGCCGTCTCATTATGGTGAACATTTTCAAAATCCTACGATGCAAGACAAAGTTGCAGCCCGGACAAGCCTATTTCTGACCTTTCACTTCCAAGTTTGACCTTTGAGCTATGGACCTGGGTCTTGCGCGTGATATATGCCATGTCATTATGGTGAACATCAAAATCCCACGATGCATGACAAAGTTACAGTCCGTACGAAAAAACAGACTGACTGACGGACGGACGGGGTGCAAACCTAAAGTCCCCTCCGGACCGGTAAGTTACTAATAAGACAAGAGTAATATACAAGAAGAAGGTGACTCACCATAACAGATCTTAACCTGGTGTGTTACTTTGTTTAAGACTTTTGTCCTTAGCCTCTTCGGTTGGGATGGGAACATAAACTGAAAAGTCTCCCGTATCGGAGTCTATCTTTCGAGCGCGTTAAAGAACGATATAAATCTTTGTTTGTATGGTGTTTTATGTCATTTTCAACACGTAAGGTTATATATATGACGGTCGATTTTTTGTGGTGGAGGCAGACCACCCACTTTTCCTGGGTAGAACCAGTACTGTAAACCGCCCGCCATCCGTAAGAATCGACACTTCCTCACTTACAAGACGAGCTCCCAGTGAGATTCGAACCCGCAGCAGTGAGAGGCGAAGGTTGTGAAATATATTTCCTTGTAAGTCTATGTATCATTCTCCTCTCTGGGGTGACTAAATAACCTATAAACAACATCCTATTTCATCTTCTACTTAATTTTAAGTGTTTCGTCTCTGTAGGTTTTTCATTAGTTTTAGATTCATTGATACCCCTACTGATACTAAATTCATTCACAGAATGATACATCTAGATCACTACTGTGTTTTGACTTGATATTGTTCATGGAATGTAATTGTGTGAAAAATTCATGTTAAAAATATTTTGGTTCGATTTTACTGCATTGTGACTTTATTGAAACCTTTGTTTGAATATCGGTTTATAGTTTGAAGTCCAAAAACGTTAATACATGTATTCACTTTCATTTGAATAGGTTGTCAAAAATAGCTGCACATGTTTAAATTTAGAAAGCTATTCATATGTGGTAAAAATGTAATTATATTCTCTACGCCTGAGAAGTTGCTTTTGATGTGTCATATCTCCTCAGGGGCCTGATTCTCTATACTTATGCTTCAATTTGCAAAGTCGTCATTCTTACGCATGGGAACATTGAATTGCAATACTATAGCTTACAAATAATGTTTTAAACTGAAATATGCATGAAATGACAGATAGCAAAAAAGATACAAATTGCAGTAAAGAAGTGTCTTTTTGATATTGATTTATTGTTGTACTTAAGTATTAAATTCACATTATTCTGGGGGTTTTATTGCAAAATTCTCTAGACCCAAAGGAATTAAATTATGTTTAACGATGGTGAAAATATTAATGTTGATAAATATGGGTGTTCAATAAAATGTAGCTGATAGAGAATAACATGTTAGTGCCTGATCACATCCAGTTTATCAGGTGAGGCTGAGAAAAAAATAGTCTGAGGCTGTGCTGAGGGCTTCATTTTTTTCATGCCAAACCTGATAAACTGGATACAATCAGGCACTAACATGATATTCTATTTATCATGTTGATCGTTTAAAATCATTTAATTTACTCTTTTTTTCCGTTCAAAAATACCCAGACGTCATCAAATGTACCCCGACGTCATCAAAAGAGGTACTGACGTCATCAAAAGAAGTGCACCTGACGGGATAGGAAAGTAACTGCCGAGATAAGGTTTTATCTCAGGCACCCTGTTTCTCGGCAGAATTATGCAGATCGACATGATAAAATATAATTCACATAGACAAAAAAAAATTATGTTGGTTACCGGTATGAGGTTGTACAAGATGCGAAAATGTTTTCCAACAGAAAAAAATCTGGTGTTTAGGTTGTTGAGTGTTGTTGGGCGGAAGGCGGCATCTACTTCTGATTAAGAAGTTTTTCCAGATTTCTCTGTAACAATACATGCTTTGAACAGTTGTATTTAAATATCTTTGTTTGATTCCAAAAGTTTACATTTAATAGCCACCAAGTGCACAGTTACTTGTCATATAGGGTCGTAAATAATCTGGTCACCTTTTGGAGACCCCAGCAATATGTCAGAGGTTTCCAGTAGGTAAGGCATTGCACGGCCGATTTTGAAAAATCTGGTCAAAATAAGGCAGGATAAAAAAAATCTTTCTTGGTAAACAACACTTACCCGGCCTCTAACTTTGTCAATAGTGTTGTGTTTTGGAAACATTTAAAGAAACATCTGAAATACACCTTTTTCACCTTTATCTATGAGAGAATGTCCCAGAGGCACAACCAGATTGGCATAGATTGGCTCCTTGCACATGCTCGCATAATATTTTCAATATTACATACCATTGTCTCTACTGGCCAAGGGCCAGCAGAGCTTATGGGATGGCGAGTTGTCCGTCGTTCGTCCGTCCGTTGTCCGTTACTTTTGTCTCGTTAAGACGATAGGGTCTTCATTTTTCATCTGATCTTTACCAAACTTTACCAGATTGTTAATATCAATGAAAGCTCGGACAGTTTCGAAAACCAGCCAGTTTGGACCAGTAACAGCCGAGTTATGGCCCTTGATTTAGTTAAAAATGCTATATTTTGCGTCGTTAAGATGATAGGGCCTTCATTTTTCATCCGATCTTTACCAAACTTTACCAGATTGGTAATATCGATGAAATCCCGGAAAAGTTCGAAAATCGGACAGATCAGACCAGTAACAGCAGAGTTATGGCCCTTGATTTAGTTAAAAATGCTATATTTTGCCTCGTTAAGACGATAGGGCCTTCATTTTTCATCCGATCTTTACCAAACTTTACCAGATTGTTAATATCAATGAAAGCTCGGACAAGTTCGCAAACCAGCCAGATCGGACCAGTAACAGCAGAGTTTTTCGTTGAAAATGCTGTATTTTGCCTCGTTAATACGATAGAGCTCTCATTTTTCAATTGATCTCTACCAGATTTCTTTACTTTTTAGATCACCTGAGCCGAAGGCTCAAGGTGATCTATTGGGAACACTCTGCGTCCGTCGTCCATCCGTCGTCGTCGTTAACTTTTCTTCAAACGACTTCTTCTCAGAAACCGCTTGGCTAATTTTGACTAAACTTCACATGGATGATCCTTACATGAATGCTTTTTAGATTTGTTAAAATTAGGTCAGCGTGACATCCAAGATGGCCGCCATTACCATATATGGTCAAAACCTTAAAAAATCTTCTCCTCCAGAACCGCAGGACAGATTTCAACAGTTTTTCTTTTAAAATGATCGCCAAAGCCTAGACTATCAAGTTTGTTCAAATGAAGTCCGCGGGGTAAAAAATGGCCGTTCCCCGGGGATCCAAAGTTTGTATATTGAGATTTTGCATGTTTTTCATATAGACGTATAGGAAAAAATCTTCTTCTCTGAAACCACAAGTCACAGAGCTCTAATGTATTACATGTAGCATCAGCTTATGGTCCTCTACTAAGTTTGTTCAAATGGTGACCCTGGGGTCAAATTTGTCCCCGCCCCGAGGGGTCACAGTTTTACATAGATTTATATAGGAAAAAAATCTTCTCGGAAACTACAAGAGCCAGAAATTTGATATTTTGCATTTACTATAAGCATATGGTCCTTTACCAATTTTGTTCAAATGGTGACCCTGGGGTTACATTTGGCCCGGCCCCAGGTGTCACATGTTTTACATAGACTTGTATAGGGAAAAACTTAAAAAATATTCTTCTCCGAAACTGCTTGAGCCAGATGTTCAATATTTTGCATTTGCTATAAGCATATAGTTCTCTACCAAGTTTGTTCAAATGGTGACGCTAGGGTTACATTTGACCCCACCCCACCCCAGGGGTCGCATGTTTTACATAGACTTGTATAGGGAAAAACTTAAAAAATCTTCTCCGAAACTGCTTGAGCCAGATGTTCAATATTTTGCAGTTGCTATAAGCTTATAGTCCTTTACCAAGTTTGTTCAAATGGTGACCCTGGTGTCAAATTTGGCCCTTCCTGGGGGTCACAGTTTTACATAGACTTATATAGGAAAAAAATTAAAAACTTCTTCTCTGAAACTACAAGAGCCAGAGGTTTAATATTTTGCAATTACTATAAGATTATGGTCCTTTACCAAGTTTGTTCAAATGGTGACCCTGGGGTCACATTTGGCTCTGCCCCAGGGCTCACATGTTTTACATAGACTTGTATAGGGAAAAACTTAAGAAATCTTCTCCTGAAACCACAAGGCACACAGCTCTCATATATTACATGTAGCCCTTGGGTCACATTTGGCCATGCCCCAGAGGTTACACTCTAGCACCTTCATTTTGTCTTTGATCTTTACCAAACTTTTTCAGTGTCTTTATATCAATGTTGGTAAACAACAGAGGCCACATTTCTTGGTGAATCTTAACCAAACTTGCACAGATTGTATATGATCATAAGATTTCGAAGAAGTCTGATAATGGACAATTACTCAGGTGATCGATATAGGGCCATCTTGGCCCTCTTGTTTATTATTATTATGATTTTGTTTTTTTAATTTATTTTTTTTGTCATTTTTTTAAAAATATAACCAGCCAGATCGGACCAGTAACAGCAGAGTTGTTGTATTTGATTTATTTAAAAACGCTATTTTTTGCCTTGTTAAGACGATAGGGCCTTCATTTTTCATCCGATCTTACCAGATTGTTAATATCAATGAAAGTTTTAAAAAACAGCCAGATTGGACCATTTACACATGAGTTATGGCCCTTGATTTTCTGAAATATGCTATATTTTGGCCTCATTAAGACGAAAGAGCCTTCTTTTGGACGGATTTCAGTGAAATTGTTCAGGGATGATCAGTACCAAGCCTAGTTGTACATATCGTCACCGTGTTCCGGTTGAATGATTTTGGTGGAGTTATGTCCCTTTAAAGGTTTTAATACACAAACTTTGTCCTGACTAGTTCTCCTGAACCCCTGGTCAGATTTAAACGAAACTTTTTAGGGACGATCAGTTCCAGGTCTAGTTGTGCAAATCATTGCCGTGTTCCTCCGGTTGAATGATTTTTGGCAGAGTTACGGCCCTTTAACGGTTTTAATACACAAACTTTGTCTGGACTAGTTCTCCTGAACCTCTGGCTGGATTTCAACAAAACTTGACAGGGATGATCAGTACCAAGCTTAGTTGCGTATATCATCGCCATGTTCCAGTTGAATGATATTATACAGAAAACTTTATGTTTAGCCAGTAGAGCTTCCACAGGTCCTCTTGGGCCTCTTGTCTTTATATTATCATGTTTAAACTTCTACATCATCTATCAAAGCTGGTCTTATTAAGATTAGTTCTAGAATATATGCTAAAAAGATATCAAGTTTAAAGAAAATATCATTCTTAAATAGATCATTGAGTTATGAATTCCCTTCCCATGACATGCTGATGGATCAAAGAGAAGATGTAAGCATAATTTCCTAGGGCAGGCCACATGGGATTGTTCTGTTGTTTGAAATACTTTCCTGCACTGGAATCTTACTGGAATCTTGATAAGATTGACCTATATCTTTGGATGTGATGAAAGGATGCTAAAATGTACTTGTCACTAATCATTAACTTGATAATTATCAGTGGCACTGATTGTATTCTCCCATTTGCTTAGTTCATTTAGGTTGCTGACTTCTGGTTTGCAATGTCAACAACTTTTTACAAATAAATAAAGCCCTGTAGTAAAAAGTTGCCCTGGCACAAATGGTTTTGCTAATGTTTTTCATATTTTGCACAAAGCATTATCCTATTAAAATGGTGAAAAGAAGTTTGTTAAATAGCAGAGTTTTATTTTACTTCTGGGGGAAGGGGGTCTGTGTCCTTTAGATGTGAATTGGAAAAAGGGTGAATTTCAACAATGTTAAAATTAATGGCCCTGTCACACTACGGCATATAGCATCAGCGTACGCCGACGTACGAGAAATTTGGGAAACACGCTGGTGTACGTCAAATAAGTTAGGGATAAGTTTTACACAAGTTACGAGCACGCCGAAATACGCTGGCATAGGTTGTCGTACGCCGATGCCGGTCAAAATTTTTATGCATGCACAAAATGTGTAGCGTATGCCGACGTGTTGTTGATAAGTTAAGCATAAGTTAGAGGTACGTGACAGGCTAGTTATGCACACGTTTACATACGCTACAAGTAAGTTACACATAAGTTGGCATCCGTCAAAATACGTCGGCAACCAGCTTGGCGATTGTGTAGCGTTTGTGAAACTTTTTTCTTACCTATGAGCAACATACTGTTAACTTATCATTAACTTATATCTGACCTTTCCACAACGTATATTGACGTATTGAATGTATGCCTGACGATCCTAGAATTACTCCACGTGTTAAATACGTGTTTAAAACTAACTGAACGTGTTTAGAACTTACAGGTAGCGTATTTGCCAGCGTTTTGGGTTCAGCTAATATATATGGTGTACCGATGAGCAACTCATCATTCCTGCTGATGTACCAACACGCTATGCATAAGATAGTCATAAGTTAGACTAACGTTGCGCATAAGTTCCGCATACGTCATGAACGCTAGAGGTACGCTGGGCACACGCTGTCACACGCTTGTAAAAGTTGTATAAGTTATGTAAACGCTAGGGACAAGTTATGAATAAGTTACTCATACTTTAAACATAGGTTATATATTCGTTCAACTCGTTAGCAATACGCTATGTATACGTCAAAAGGAGGCTTCCAATTGATTTTTTAATTCATTTTCAACGTATGCCAGCGTGTTTGATAACATTTTCATACGTCGGCATACGTTGTCTAAAACGTTATAGTGTGACAGGGCCAAAAGAAGAAAAATAGTAGTTTTTAGCTTGACTGATCAAAGATCAGTAGAGCTTATGACATGGTGCATCGTCCGTCCGTCCGTCTGCCTGTAAATCTTTTTTTTCCTATGAAACTACTTGACAGATTTTCATGAAACTTCACAGGAATGCTGATCTAGCTATCAAAACCTATCAGTAGAGCTCCATGTCATTGACCTCTTGTTTATGTGTATTAAGTCAGTCTTTCATTTAATACTAAATTTACATCAAGAACATGTTTGATAGATGTTATGGGTGGTCAACTAAGAAACAACATTTAAAAGTAAACAAAAAACAAGGAATTTCACCGGATATTTTGGGCAATAAAAACAATGGATAGAGTCCCTGGGTAGAAGGATATCCCTGTTCTTGGTGTTTCATCATTTTTATATGCCCGTTTTAAAAATTTAAAACGGGTCATATTATGTTTTTGCGCAGGGCGGACGGGCGTACGAAAGGATTTGTTTCTGAGCATCTAAATAACTATAACATTTATAATCTAATCTTGATGAAACTTGAGGACAGTGTTTATGGGCAAAATATCTCGGCCAAGTTTGATAACATTGTACATGGCCATATAAATGGAATTCCGTATGTATGACGGGCCTGTATTGTGGCAATGTGCCACTCTTGTTCACCGGTATACTGTTTTTGAAAAATAGAAACAGTTTTATCGAAACCGTTGATCTAATAGCATTTATATTTTACACATTAAGCATCTTTTCTCAGTGTATACTAAAAGGTCCTTGGCCGGATAAAAGCTGACCCTATGTCACGGTTCACTTGATATATACCGTATAATCCTTAATAAACGCCCCTCCCTCCACCATTTTTTTCAGATTTTTTTTTTTTTTTTAAACTTACAAAAGATGCAAGTTAATCTGTTTCATTCACAATGGAACATACAAATTCACAAGAAAACTTAAAATCCAATGTATTAATTGATTGATTGACATGCAGACTTTGGTTTTCTTGGTAAAGACAATCATTAAAGTAATGTCCTTCTCCTGCTCTTCACAGCGTGCACGTCGCGGAGAGGGCACTGGTGACACTCATGGTGTTTGTATGGGGGTACGCATTGCCAGCCCTGTACAACATTACTGGTGGGGTAAATCACTATATTCGCGTATAGTGACTAACACACTGGTACTTCTGAACTGGTTTGTCTCGGTTCAGGAGCCTGAGTGTCACTTGACTGATAGTGAAGAAGTCCCCTGCGCCCCCGTCAAGGCAGCCATCATCTGATCAGATAGCAGTGGACTCGCTTGGAATCTGGAAGACAGAAGTCCGCGGGCCGGAGCCGAGATCCACCAACACAGAGTAGATGTATCAACGTAGCAGTAACTAGTCAGTAATAGTTAGGGATCGACGCCGAGGCCTACATTCGACCGTAGTCAACCAGCTGAAGAGGGGGTATCATCAACACAGCTATCCAGATGATGTTTGCAGCGCAGGGGCCATATGTGACGGGTGTGGCCCCAAACACAAGGACCCCCGACCACTAGCGGCTGTAGGACAACACACTAGCGGATGTAGCTCAACCACCGTAGCGGATGCAGGCCACCTCGACCACCAGACCACCACTTCACCGCCACAGCGACAACTACACAGAGCAGCAACGACACCTACCTACATATCTACAAGAGAAACGACGACACAGCAACACAGCAGCACCAGATCAACCAACACACTCATCTAGAGAAGTCCAGACTCTATTGTGCCCATAGCGACCAGGGTTCTCCAGGCGTTTTAGTTGGCGGAGGGACTTTAAAACTTCGAATTACACACACACACACATTAAAGTAATGTCTAATTTAGTTTATAAAGGCTTACACGATAGGAAAAGAACTTCATATAATGTGTATGTGAAACAATTCATTTACGAATACAGTATTTTATTGAAATGGAGAATTAGTTTAATAAATTGCAAAAAAAAAAGGCTCTGGGGTCAGAAATTGTCAAAGGAAATAGCAGCTGTATTTCCAGAATATCAGGCTTGTTTGGACCGCTTGGTTGTTCTCTTGGCTTTCTTGATCCTTTGTGTTTATGAACCTCTTTTGTAATGTAAAGCCAACATTCGTTCGGCCGTTTTGGGGTGAATTTTGAGACTCCAATCTGTGATAAAAACAAACTACTTTTGCCACTGTAAATGGTACCCTTTATCGGTACCACCTATATAAGGAAAAACACTGATTCATTTCCTTAGAAAGTCGCCTTTAAAGGGGGTACATCAGGATTTTTCATGAAACATCTTAAATTTTAAAAATGTTCCAATTCATGATAAAACACTTATATCAATCAAAATATAATGTAAGAACCATTGTGTTACTGTGAAAACACCATATAGCTATGATGGAATCGGACGTAAAATGCTGAAATTAACCCTGGTGCGTCACCTAGGATAGCACATATTGCTGTGCAGAATGTTTTTTTTTGGCAAATAAGGGATAAATTTTCGGCTCATTCATTATGTTTAGGCCATTCAGAATAGAAAATATTATTTTTTGTCAATTTTTAGTCGGACACCTAGACCCCATGAAAATCCTGATGTACTCCCTTTAATATGAAAATGACGCAAATTTCTCCTTCATGAGGGCCCTGGCCCCAGTCCACTTAAGGCTAACTAGTACCCTGAAAGCACTTGACATTTATCGAAGTTGCCATCTTGTGAAAACTTGTCAGTGAAAATTGAATCTATTTTAAACATAATTACTAGTTGTGTACTTTGTGATTGACTACTGATTTCATCTTTGTTCATCTGGAAAATAAATTAAGAAAAATTCAAAAGTTCTCGAAAATTACTACATGGTTTCTAGCAATTCTTCTTAACAAAACATATTAACAAATGTTTGTCTTGTGTTAGAAGTAATCTGTGTGTAACATCTGTAGCAAGTGTGTACATATTTAGTATGATTAAATTTGTAATAATTAATTTATGATCAATATCTTATTTTTCAGCTTCAATTTCAGTTTTAAAAAATGATTAAAACTTGTACACACCAAATGTTTTGAATGGTGCATAGGTTAATAAATTGCTGTATTTAAACCTGGAGTTTCCACTCGCTGGTAGCACAAGTGGTGGGACTCTAGCTTGAATCAGGACAGGGAACTGCGCTGGGGTCCATGCGAGGGTCTAGTGGTGGCCAATACCTGTGCACTATGCATTAATAAATTGGCCTGTACAATATTTTATATTGATCAGATCTTGGATGTTACATTTTGGAATCCAGCTATATGACGAGTTTTAAAATCGGTGATGTCTTTTGCATTTTTGGTACACTTGGGATCCCTGAATTTGATGAAATTTCCAATTCCTTGAAAATGCTTAGGATCACAAAGAATGCATTTTGTAATTGTAGGTGAAACTCTCAATGTAGTTAAACTATAAAATACTATGGTACTTGTTCTTTGATTTGCAACATGAAAAAAGAAAATGCATTATGGCATTGAAAATGAGGGCCCAATAACCGGCGGCAAAAATGCTTAAAAGACATCACTGAAAATGTTTGTGAACTTATTTACTATACTTGAATATCTGATTGGAAAATGATTTGTACAATGGAAACTAATCCATTTATTTGAATATCAGTATAGGAAATAAGTTATATTTAAAACTGAAACAAGCATTTTTGCACCAGGATTTAACTGCATGGCTTTTGAAGATATATAATCAGAGCTTTATTTGAAATTCTACATCTTAAATTTAAAGTTTACAAAATAAATAAATGACTCGTAAACTTTCAGAAAGCATTCAGTTTAGAAAGCATTCAGTTTAATTCCTTTGTTTCGGTCGTGAAACATTCATTTCTACATACAGTTTTTGTGGCTTTTTTTCTAAATAAATAAATGAGTTGTAAACTTTCAGAAAGGAATCAATATAATTTCTTTGTTTCGTTCATTTAAATTTACAGAAGAAAATTCATTTAATGTTATAGATCTTTAAATTGTAGAAGTGTGCACATTGATTAACAGTTAGAAGTGAATGCACGTCTAGGTTTAAATCCGAAATACATGTACCACAAATAATTTGTCATTTTACAGTTAATTTTCTTGTCATGTTTTTTCATGTTCATTAAAGGTCTGCTTGGTGATCCCAGTATTGTTTCAGGTGCTACTTGAGTGGTGGCAGAAAACATTGATTGTGGCTCCAGCAAAAAATTGCTAGTTTATCACGATTTGCCCCGTGTGGTTCCTGGGGGCCCCCGTTTGGTCACGGGGCAAAGAATAGGGCCACTGCAGATCCCTTTGGAGGGGTAGGCAGAGGGGTAGAATCCCCCCAAATTCATGTTCATTTTATCATTTTTTGTTCATGTTCATTAAAGGTCTTCATCACGATCCCTGCATTGTTTCAGGTGCTATCTCGCTCGCATCAAAAGAGCAGTGGCAGAAAAACAATAACATGGCTCCAGCGTAAATGGAGTTTCTACGATAGAATTTGCAGCAACTCTGCAGTTCAGGTTGAGAAGGTTCTAGGCCCATTTTCCATATTTAATCTCGATGTACATGGAAGATGAGCCTGGCATGTTCATGCCTGTTAGGCGCCATATAACCCTTTCATGTGTTGGTGCGCCTTAAAACCCCAATTCAATTCAATTATCACGATTCTTCAAAAACAGAAATATATTTCTCACAAAGAATACATCAGCCTATCATGTTCTTAAAAATCTTTGAGTAGCATTGCATCTATTGGTTTCAACTATTGTTGAAATATATATTTAATTTAAAAACAATATAGTAAGTCGTGCATTCACCCACTACCTGTGTCTCTGAGTCTGTTTTACTATGTTTTTCATCATTCTCTATACATTCAGTAATTTTCATATCATCTTACATTGTCAGGTCACAGATTTCGGTTTTGCCAAGAGAGTGAAGGGCCGAACATGGACCCTCTGTGGAACCCCTGAATACCTCGCACCAGAAATCATCCTTAGCAAGGTACGTCTTACTTGATTCCTTTCTCAGGAAAGATGCCATTAAAGACTTTTCATGGAGTAATGGCTGTTCAAATAGGTTAGATTAAAGATTCAAAAATGAAGAGAGATAGATATACACCTGATTCCTGTGTTCAAACATTGTACTTTTGTTAATACGATATTCACAATTGTCTTTCAAACTTTTATATAGGAGGTGCTTATCTAAAATTAAAATAGGAAGTCAAATATAAACTGCAAAAACCATCCTCTAACTTAAAAATAAATTGTATTCAAGTTCAACAAAAAGCTGACATTTCTTCATTTTACAATTCTTGCAGAAGACATTATCTCCACTTACTGAATCCCTACCCTTTTAGCTTTATTGAAACATGGTAATGTCTCCTGTCAAGACTAATTCAGGATGGGATGATCAAAGGGTTTCTGTTTAGAACCTATTACCTGTATCAGCTATGGATCACATAAAAATGAAAACAAAGGATTTCCAACAACATCTGTCTGCAAGAGCTATTTTAGTCTTTTAAGCGGGTCTTATCAGACATTATCATTAATAGATAATGAACTGTAGAAGCTCATTTGATTGTCTCTAACTGAATGCTCCTTGTGACACCTGGTCTATACCTAATGCACATTCCCCCTCGGTATAACACCATTCAACCAACCAACCTTTTCCAACACTTTCCCTTAGCCCCGTCCGTCGGATGGGGACGTAAACCGGGCAGTCCCGTGTATCGGTCCATCCTCCGAGCACGTTAAAGAACCATAGGAATCTATTTGACAATAAGAGTAGGGCACGGTTCCCGGATTCCTATGTATCCTTCCCCTCTCTCTGGGGCGGCTCTAAATAACCTATACTGTGTTGATGAGCCGTTAAACAACATTCAACAACAACAACTCATCTCTCCCAGGTTATTGTCCCAATATAAGCGAATATGATGTGTTAACGGGATGTCAATCCCCAATTCATTTCACTTTCAAACCAGATTATATCCCCAAACTGTCTGGTTCAGGGAGAGTTACTATATCCAGGGCCTTTTTACACTTCTTTGCAGCGGCCTTCCCCAACCAAATTTCTTTTAAAATCATGCAGATTTCCACGTTTTATGACATTACCTTTGAAATTTCATTCCCCATTATGAATTTTTTTTTCCCAGTTAAGGGCAAAAAGTCCCTTCCCCAAAACTGGTAAAAAGGCCCTGATATCACAAAATAAAATAAATGAGGCTGTTGTTCCCATTTGTAAACAGTCTCTTTTGTAGACAATTTACACAGCACCTGTTTTGATCTCTCTTCCAGGTTGTTGTCCCAATATAATCCGAATAGGATATAATAACCAGATGTAAAACCTTTTCAAAGGAGAGCATCTCCCCAAAATGCCCATTTCAGGGATAGTTATTGTATTTAAAATGAATGAGGCTGTTGTTCCCGTTAGTAGGGGGTCCCAAAGGGGGGGTGTGTTCACGTGATCACGTAAAATAAAAACAAGGATCACGTCTTCACGTATAGCAGAACTTTTCACATTTCACGTTAAATGTGGATGAGCAGACGTGAAGCGCTATAGGCTCGAGCTTCTCTAGTACAATGTGTGGGTTGCATCAACAACAAAAAAACAAAACAAAACCACACACAATCACACACAAACTTGAGCCGTCAGATGTATTTTGAGGCTTTCAAATTGACAACAGCATTCTGGCATCTCATGTGGTATAAAAGTTATGACAAAAAGACAATATTTCACATACCTGGGAGGAGGAGGGACACTAAAAAGACTGAAAAGGACTAAAAATTCACGTTTCACGTCGCCATATCACGCGATCACGTTTTACCAAGACCAAAATCACGGATCACGCTGATATAATTTTCACGCAATCACGCAAAAATATTGTTTGTTTCACGTGTCACGTTTTTAAAAACACCCCGATCACGTTTTCACGCAAAACCCCTTTGGGACCCTCTTAGTAGACATGCCCATTTGTAAACAATTTACCCAGCGTGTGTTTTGTAACCATATCTGTCGTACAGGAAGAACAATCCTGGATAATTATGGCCTCCACATATAATATTTCTAAAGAAATTCTAGGAAATAGTAAATCTCAAAAAGCAAAAAAACGAGAGTATTTTATTTTTAGCTCGACTATTCGAAGAATAAGAGAGCTTATGCAATCACGTCAGCATTGGCGTCGGCGTCCCACATCAAGGTTTGCGTGTAAGCTGTGTTTACAAGTCTATATCTCTTAAGTTATATTTCTTATCCTAGCCCAACCAAATTTAGTCTTTGGCTTCGTTGTAGCATAAAGAGCTGCATAAGTAATTTTGGTTCCTGTAAAACATGGGCTCCCATAGAACCCAAATTCTGATAGCCCTTAAAATGTGTCCCATTTCACATACAATTTTGTGTGTAAGCTGTGTTTACAAGTCTATACCTCTTACATTTATTATCTTAGCACAACAAAATTTGGCCATGAGTTTCCTTATAGCATTATCTTAAGGGCTGCTTAAGTAATTTTGGTTCTGTAACCCCTGGGCTCCAATGGAACCCAAATACTGATAGTTCCTGTAAAACATGGGCTCCCATAGAACCCAAATTCTGATAGCCCTTAAAATGTGTCCCATTTCACATACAATTTTGTGTGTAAGCTGTGTTTACAAGTCTATACCTCTTACATTTATTATCTTAGCACAACACAATTTGGCCATGAGTTTCCTTATAGCATTATCTTAAGGGCTGCTTAAGTAATTTTGGTTCTGTAACCCCTGGGCTCCAATGGAACCCAAATACTGATAGCCCTTAAAATGTGTCATTTCACATCAAATTGTGGTGTAAGCTGTGTTTGCAGGTCTGTATCTCTTACATTTCTTGTCCTAGCTCAACTAAATTTGGGAAGTGGTTTCCTTATAGTATGCTGTAAAGGGTTGCATAAGTAATTTTGTCTTTTGCAAATTCTGGGCTCCCATGGAACCCAAATTGTGATGGCCCATAAAACGTGCAATAAAGGCAGATCCAGGTTTGTTTAAGCTGTTCTATCAATTCTTACACATATAGCTATGTCTGCCTTTTTATATCGGCCCGAGTTTTTATACCATCCCACCCACCCAACCCCACATTGTTTTAGCCTCGTTTTCTGATGGTATATACTGGCTATATAATTTATTATTCTCTGAAAATTCGAATAGTTTATCTGGGCTGTTCTGTTCTCCGACAGCTATTGTTTATATCTATTTTCCAGTCATAGATGTTTTGATGCATGTTGGCTATAACTTACCAATCACTTAAAACATTTGATTGAAACTTCACACTAATGTGCCAGGTAACAAATCAACGTGAGAGAGCTTCAGCTTCAGAAACCTTTTATGTAAGCTCGCATCTCAGCACCTGATTCAAATTTTATGCACACGTGTTCCCTGTGAGAGAGACAAGTTCCACAACTTTTGCTTTACATTATGAAGTTTTTCACAAATGTCCGCCATCAAAAAACACAAGGCAATTTCTGTTATAGCATTAACTATTATCTCCCATACTGCCTGAGGGACAAACATTGTTGATTCACATGCACGCACGCACACAGTTCAGAGCATGTTATAGTTACATCGGGCACACATTCGTACATACTGCATGTATATACTGTAAAGATGAACATTTTTGATTCACACATACACAGTAATGTATACCTGACCCGCCATCTGTGAGCATCTCACAAGGAGAGCTCACATTGGGATTCAAACTCGCAGCAGTGAGAGGCAAGAAAGTTTCAAATGCAGCATCTCTACCATCCTGACCCTGGATACGCTTACACATTGTTGGTTCACACACACAGTTATTTATAACTGATTACGCATTCTACACAGATACAATTGACATGTCGCCAGTACTTAGATATCTCCGCCCTATTGTTGATGTCGGAGTATATTGACAATAGTTTATATAACATTGTTGCACATGCTTTATACACATGCTGTTGTTTGTCGGAGGTATCGTTCTGGTTTGATTGGTTGAAATGGATAACTGGCGACATGTTAATTGGCAGCCAGGTGGTTGTTGATAAATTGTTGAAGTATTCGCCTTACCTGTCTTTTAACCCATATATACTTATTGTAGGAACAATCATAACCACAGGGCATGAACTTGTCAAGTTTCACATTTTGATTGAAAACATATTCATAGTAGTGGATAGGGAAATTTGATATTATGGTATTGGATTGTGGGCTGGTTTCATCGTGGACTAGGGGCCGCAATGGCCCAGTGCCTGTTTAAGATAAATTCCCCTGTGGAAAATGAAACATTGATTTAATGAAAACTATTTCTTAAATGTTAAACATTCTCTGCATATTGTTAAAGATTGTTCAAGAGGAAAAGTATAGACATCGGATAATACTTTTTCTCAAACAAATTAACAACTTTTCCCAACAACACTCTATGAGAGAAGTCTGCGACCATAACATAACTTATAGCAAAAAAATACTGCGACCATGACATAGCTTATAGCAAAAGAATGGTGTGCTGTTGCAAGTGAGTGGGAGAAAACTGCATGTGTTGAACATGGCATACAAGATGGGTTAATGACATGGAAGAAAGCCAAACTTAGATCAACAGAGAAAGTAGTTCCTCCAGCATCTAAATCCTGATACATACCTAGAATAGAATATAAATATGAAATAGTTTAAGTTGAGTGGAGGTTTTAAATTAATTCATAAATACTTAACGTTATTAAAAGTGCAAGTTTTTTTTATTTTTTGTTGTTTTTATTTTTAATTAAAATGTCTCCAAGATCGATTGTAGTGTTATGTACAGGTTAGAAATTATCCACATTCCCTATAAATCTGGGACCGATCAAATTCATGTATTGAAAGAAGGTATTATGCGAAAATCACGTGTACACCAAACTTGCGTTTTTAATGGCGATAAGTATATAGAGGATCTTACATGAGTACTCATTCATGATTGAATTTATTCAACGAGTTGGCAAAATGATATAATGCGAGGCTCTTGCCGAGCATTATATCGTTTTTGCTAACGAGTTGAATAAATTCAATAGTGAATGAGAACGAATGTTAGATTCTATTTATTACATAACTTATAACGTCACATTACATCAGAAAATGTACATTAACATCAATGACGTCATTAACGTTATCCTATACCACTAGCATGGGTGTTCCTGGGGCTAATTAAGGTATACGCACCATCGAGTTTTGGATTCACAAATGTGCCTAACCCCCTATACCTTCAGTTTTTATTGCATTTTTCGCATTTTTAGCCTTTTTTATTTGTTTGCTTCTTTAATAGCCTGTACGCACGTGCGTCAGTGCGTATGCCCAGGTACGCCCCTGACTAGTGGAATATCGAAAATATTGAATGGTGTTATTACATTCCCACACCGCATGTTATGTGATAAATAAATTTAATATATTTGGACACAGACATAATAAATGATTTTCATCTTTTATCACTTTCTCCGTGGCCGAATGTTTAACGACATTGCGTTGTAAACCTTCACCTCTCACTGCTGCAGGTTCGAACCCCACTGGGAGCTCGACATGTGAGGAAGTGTCAATTTGTATGGATGGCGGTAGGTGTACAGAACTGGTTCTACCCAGGAAAAGTGCGTGGTCTGCTTCCACCATATATCAATAAAATCAACCATATATAACCTTACATGTGTTGAAAATTACGTAAAACACCATACAAACAAAACAAAACAAACTTTTAAGAGGAAACTAAAGTGTTCCTAAAGTGTGTAGACTTTCCTCACAGATCGTTTTTATTTTACAACATAAACACTTGAAATCAAAGTAATATGTTTGCTGTACAAATGACTATAAAACATATTTGCTTGTTAAATGTGTTGCTATAGTAACCATTAAGGGCTTCTTGGAGCATCGTGAACATTCACCGAAAAGGTAAATGACGCACAATTAAAAGCATTCACTGCATAATTGAATGATTCATGAACAATTATGGAATGTTGCATTGAATTAAAGAGTCCGGTCTTAAAAGTCTGTGAAAACTTCGAAATTATTAGAAAAATACAAACTTAAATAAAATATGAGAAGGTGTCAGTGAAGCAACATGCTGCCATTTTCTTCTGCATAACAATTAGCACTACAGGCAATTAAGATTATAAAAACAAATGCTGATAGTAAACATGTAAGACGTGCACTAGTATTCAAAGTCATAAGCATCGGGGCCCGATGAAATGGATGTAAACCGGGCCGACCTGTGTATCTGATATCCTCTGAGCATGTTAAAGAACCATGGGAATGTATTTGTTATTAAGAGAAGGGCAGGTTCCCGAATTTCTATGTAACATTCCCTATTTCTCTCTGAGGCGAATCTAAATAATCTATCGTGTTAATAACCCTTAAACAACATTCAGTTCATGGTTGAGAACCAAGAAATTATGATATATGAAAAATACAAAATCTGTAAGAAAAGTCGCCAAATTTCTGGATCAATCCTCGTGCATTGTTGTGTAGCAGATATGCCGGTATGACCTCCATGGTTTCTGCAAAGTGTTTCTCAAAATAGATATTTCTTGTATAACTTCATCTGTAGTGTTAGTGTTACTGACATGTGATGCCAAAAATAATAATAATAATTCTATATGGTTACTGAAAATAATTACATGGAAGTGAATACTGATACTTGATGTTGCAGGAAATCTAATTGAATACATAATATGTGGAACAACAACAAGATCTTCTGTGTAAACATGCAACTGTTAATAGTATAAAAACACACCAATACATCCAAGAATATATACTGAGGGGAAAAAAGTTTAGCAAGTTTTTTTAGATGAAATAAAACTGATACAAGACATACTGACATTTTGGGACTTTACGGGCTTGATCCCTACGTTCATCATTAAGATGTTCGACTGTTATTGATGTGTGTTTAATAAAATATTGTGTCTGTGGCAATAGTTTCTTGATTTTGCAACCAAAAATTAATGTATTATTTCCAGGGTGCAACAAAAACTTGCTAACTTTTTTCCCCTCAGTATATCGGTTTATGTTTTGCATGTAGAACTGTTGTTTGTTTTCTCAGTTACAATTTCTATGAAAATGTGCTTGAGATTATGAAATGAAACTTAACCCTTAGCCGGCTAAGCACAACTATAATAGCCTTTGCATCGACTGTAAACCCAGCTCAGCCTGCGAGTAACTCGCTGCTGATCAGTCATTTTCCCAAAAACTCCCCTCTGTCACATAAATGGAACGGTCTTAATTCAATGAAAGGAAAGTCCATTATATATATGTAGTGGCTTAAGGGTTAAATGATATTCGTTTATTTCACATGAGATTGACACATTCAAGTCAACCTTCTGATCCCGTTAGAGGTGTAGGCAGAGGGTAGAACCCCCCAAATTCATGTTCATTTTATCATTTTTTGTTCATGCTCATTAAAGGTCTCCATATTGACCCCTGCAGTGTTTCAGGTGCCGTCTCGCTCAAATCACTAGAGCAGTGGCAGAAAACAATAAACGTGGCTCCAGCGTAAATGGAATGTATACAATAGAAATTGCAGCAACTCTGCAGTTCTGCAGGTGAGAAAGTTCTAGGCCCATTCTCCATATTTTATCTCGATGTAAATGGAGGATGAGCCTGGCATGTTCATTCCTGTTAGGCGCCATATAACATTTCATGTGTTGGTGCGCCTTAAAACCCAATTCAGTTCAATTCATAATTGAAAACATTCTCCATCAACTGTCGTCACCTTAGAGATAAAAGGTTCTGTGGGTATATGAACATAGTCCCTTTCACTTCTAAGGTGACGCTGTCATATGAATAATTTTCGAAAGTATCCTGAAGAAATTCAGAGATCTTCTTGGTAGGAATATATATCAAAAACAAGTATAGTACTTGAGAATATTCACTTGAACAAGATGCAATACATTAACGCACTTGTTTTTATAGATCATTTAAAAAGATTCCAGCTAACTAGAGAGGATATTTACCCTATACCCCTGTTTATTTTGAAAAGGGGATGTTTATATGGGGTCTAGTTAAAGAAAATACACTTGCAAGTAGACGGACTTGAGGTCTAGAAAAATACCTCCCCCAAGCATTTTAGGGGTGTATGTCAAACATACGAAAAAGCGAGAGAAAAAACAATGGTCTCAGAAAACTATTATGAACGGGGTTATATAATAAGGTACTGATATTGATCTTTTACTAGAGGTATAATATGTAATTAGAGTATATTATGTGTGACTTAAAACACCCTCACTATCACCTTCCCAGTAATTAGTAGCAATCAGTCATGTCTGGAACACAATCTTGTCAGGATCACATTGACAACATAGGAAAATCCCCATTATATGCTCTTGTTATACAGTGAACAGCACCATATGGATTTTTCTCTTGTACAAGTCGATGTGTAACTGAAAACCTGTATTATATTGGACAGTGTTCAACACAACACAACACAACTTCAAGTACTGGTTTCTAGTCATATGTTAGAGTTACAGTAAATTTACAGTAAATAAAAACAACCCAAAATAAACATCCAACGAAAGGACAGATTTTTAAATACTTGATGTTAACAAAGGACCAATAAAGTAAAAAGAAAATTAATACTTCACTAGAAAAAGTTGAACAAATATGAGTCTTAGAGAGTGTGCACATTTGACTATACAGTTTAGCAGTTGTCGCCATTTTATAAGAGAATCTTAGAAATGTCCGCATAAATTCTGTCATCCCTTTTGAGGGAAGATGTTGAAACCCTTCTATATCTTATATAGACATCACATTTCCAATGGCACTTTTGGCATGTACAACAGTGTGGGAGGTCAGACAGCATGATAGACTGGTATCAGATTATAAATTAGGCTATAAATAATAAAATTAGACAAATTAAAAAATATATAAAGTAATACTCTGCATAAAAATTATTTTATTTCAAGTTCCGTTACTCTCCATGGCTTAATGTTGAGATAGGAGATATTTGCCTCTTTCGGTGCTAAGGAAATTCTATAATGATAGTTAAAAGGTTATAATATTAAGGACTAATGCCAGTCTAACAGCATGACACAGTGTGTGACCAGGGACAGTAAGATTAATTTTCACATTGATGGAAATGCTTCATGAGAAGGAGAATTCCATTCATTTGTGTCCGACAGCTTTTTTGAAATTTCAGTTGTCAATCAAACAAAAGCCTGTTCTAAATAATCAATACATTATCAAACATGTTGACAAATTGAAACAAGTGAGTCCACAACGAGATCAGTTCTTTTTATGTGGGGAATAAATCAATTAGACTTGAAACGGATGAAATCCGCTCTGTAAATGGGTTTCATGTCCGCTGTGTAAATGGCAAGATCAGTAGACTAGCAGCATGTTGTTGTGTGATTATAACTTAATGTGATTCCCTCACAGAATTTTATGTCTGATGTAATCTGATGTAATCATGCATAATGTCATTCCTGGTGTAAATAATAAAATATAACTGTAAAACTGATCCATATTGATTTCTCATCTTTGGAATGCCTAGTAATTACTGGTGAGCCATTTTGCCTGAACATGTTCAATAGGTAATGTACTATTGACATGTCAGTTGATTTCATCTGCATTACAATCATCCCATCTTCAGTGAAGAAAGGCGAAATATAAGAAAATCGGGTCAAAGCATTTGTCTACCAACAGCATTCGACATTATTTACCATGCTCTTCACAAAACAGACTGAATTCTGTAAACAGAATTTAATGCCATTCATTAAAGTGATAGATTGTGAGGGTTATGTTTCAGAATTGATCTATGTATTTTCTTCTGTGTAAATAATATTTATCACAATTTTAATAATGAAACAAGACCTCGGTCTGAGGGTGTCTCGCTCACCGTGGCAAATGGTATATGAAATATTTTATTAAATTTGTCCACCAAAGACAACACTTTAAATGACCAAGTATCAAACAAATAAAGTAAGGTAATCATAAGAAGTCAAGTTACTGAGGTTAAGTGGTTTAACCAGGGTGTAGTTTAAGGAAAATAACGCAAAATATTACCATGGCCTTGGTATTTTTTGTTGTTAGCGATGTCCACCAATGCCAACAATACATATGACCAAGTATCAAAGACATAAAGTGTGGCAATGACAGAAAGTTAACTGAGGTTAAGTTCCTTAGCGAAGGTTAAGTTTGGAGAAGGTAAAGTTTGGAGAAAAAAACGCAAAATATGACCTTGACCTTGGTACTTTTTGTCGTTAGTGATGTATCAAAGAAATTAAAGTATCAAAGAAATTAAATTTATCAGAAAAAGTTAACTGATGTTAAGGGGAAATGACGCAAAACAGACCTTGACATTGGTATTTTTTGTTGTTCAGCTATGTCCACCAATGTCAACAATACATATGACCAAGTATCAAAGACATAAAGTGAGGCAGTGACAGAAAGTTAACCAAGGTTAAGTTACCTAACCAAGGTTAAGTTACCTAAAGAAGGTGAAGTTTGGGGAAAATAAGCAAAATATGACATTGACCTTGGTAATTTTTGTCATTAAGTGATGTCCACCAATGCCAACAATACATATGACTAAGTATCAAACAAATAAAATGAGGCAATCGCATACAGTTAATTGAGGTTCAGTTATCTAACCAAGGTTAAGTTTTGGGAAAATAACGCAAAATATGACCTTGACATTGGTAATTTTGGCATTACATGAAATCCCTTGACCCAACAAAGCATGTGACAAAGTTTCAGAAAAATTCGAGCAGCAGTTGTTGTTATAGTTGTTTTAAAGTGTGGCCGCCGCCAGAATAGTGACTGCTATGTCTCGCTACCCACTCTCCTGGGCGAGACAAAAAGACCAGTATAATTTTTTTTTTTAAAGTTCAGTTATCCATTCTGGTGAACAAGTACCATATTCTTCCTTATAAGCGGCCAGCTTAAATAATTCTGAAAAGGGGTCGCTTATTAGAAAGATTATGCATTTCCCCCCAAATTATTGCCCTTCTATCCTAGGTGCCATACACCTGGTACTGAGTAATTAATAATAGAAAACTAACTGTAGTGACAGATACTTGCCAACAGTCATCAAATATGAAAACTATTTTATGAAAAAGACGAGAAATTACAAGATAAAAATGAAGATACTATAGTCTATTCCAACAGTTTACATTATTCTGTTAGTAGGTGGTTCTACCCAGGTGCCCGCCTGTGCACGAAAATTGCCCGGAGGGGCACCTGGGGTCTTCCTCCACCAGTGGAAGCTGGAAAGTCGCCATTTGACCTTAGCTGTTGGTGTGACTATAAAATCCAATTCAATTCACTTCTGTATATAGTACACGTAGTATTTATACTGAATTTGGATATTAAAGGTTATTAGAGCATACCAGGAGTGCATTACAGATTTTGAAAATGTATCAACTGGTCATACTCCACGCATGGTTAACTATTGATCCCAAGTCTAGTCATACCAAAGACAAATCTCTACCCAGAGTTGTCGTTCCTTGCATACACATACACCTCTGCCAACATCTCATCAAATACAAAGAATCTTGGCAGACGATGAAAATTGATGGATTTGCACAATTTCTCGATTGCACTAATATTTTTCTGAATTAACTTTATACGAAAGTATGAAGTGCTTAAATTACAAAATAAATGTTTTTTTTTTAACTTGAATGTTTAAATATACAGTAAATTGTAAACTATACTCAGAATTATATTGCCGTAAATTAAAAGGTTTGTACTTTGGCATATCACTCCGCCGTCAAAACATTCAAAATATGCACCACCAAATCGTTCCCATAGGGTTACAGTACAGCATTTTGCTTACCAGCACTTTCCAGTATCGCATAGCTATTAACATCCTACCTTAAATTAAATTACTAACTTAAAATACATGTATATATCAAATTGTAGAACATAAGTCGTGTTTCTTTCGACTGTTTACGTGTCAATCAGCAGCCGATAGTTGGTGGTGTCACGTTGTTGAATTTCTGTTTGCCAGCTATGGTCATGTGTTAAATTATCATGTGATCGCAGGCTACTTTCTTAGACGTTGACAGAGGTCAATGTAATGGCCTACCAAAGACTTATAAAAATGGTACTAATATCTCCCTTGCTTGACGTTCAGCCTGTAAAGGGTAGTTCTAGGACTGGTTGTCCGGTGTCTGTATAATGTGACTTGTTGGGGTATCACATCATGTGTATGGCGTGGTATTCCAGCATGGCAGCGCTATAAAGTTGAACAGAGCTCAGTGATACAAGTAGACACCATCAGGATATGACTGAAAGATTGTCACAAGCGACATTAAACCCCATACATACACACAGACATATGCAGGCACGCACACGCGCACGCAGAGAGAGAGATTTTATTGGTGTTAAACCACACTTTTTTTTCACAAAAGAGCCCTGAATTTATTGGTGTTAACAAAGGTCTTTCCCTCAAAAAAAGATTTTTAAAAAACTAATATCCCAATTATTAGTTCTATCACCTTTGAGCTGAATATCCCAATTCTGTGATATAAAGCTAAGACCAGTGTAAAATACAATTGTCTTTGTTTTACTGACTAGAATCCATCGTTACCAACTTGAAAATCAGGGCACCATAAGGATAGTCAATCGCACAAACCACTACTCTTAACTTTACACATACAAATTGACCTATACATTTTGCCATTCTATGCTTTCAGGGATACAACAAGGCCGTGGACTGGTGGGCATTGGGAGTGCTAGTGTATGAAATGGCAGCTGGATACCCTCCCTTCTTCGCTGACCAGCCTATACAAATATATGAGAAAATCGTCTCTGGAAAGGTAAGAAAGCATGATCAGGTTTATTTAGTGCTAATAATGTAGCCTACAGGATTTATTTGTAACTAATGGACTGAAGATTAAGGTCCCTCTCTTAATCATACAAAGTACTTGGTGACATTTGTTTAAATCCGGCCTTGTTTAAAACTCTTTTGAGTTTTTCTGTGATAAGTATAACCAGCAAACTGCAAGAAACATTTATTTAGCGAACGTCTAAATTAGCGACTTAAGGACGTGTGCTAGAATATCCCAAAAGTGTTGTTCTGTATATGTGACCAGTAGCTAGTGCGTATATTAACAGTATACAGCGGTCATCCTAGAAGTCATATGAATGGCTATGTGACCCAGAACTATAGAACTGTTCTCATGCAAACATGCCATGATCATGGTGTAGACCATTGACATTAAGTAAATCCAGATTGAGGTTGTTCTAAATATCTTTCTTTGGGGGCATTTGTCACTTATGACAAATATCCCATAAAAGCCTACTTATGGGTAAAGCCATGTGCAGGACAGGTTTGACTGATAGCTTCGTGTGAGTTTTGCCAGTTAGTTGCACCATTGTAATTACTTTTGGGATGTCCCTCACATGTGTCCCTGATGAAAGACATAAAAACATTGACAATGAATAATTACCTCTAATTATAAGATGTGTATGGTATGACTTTTAAATGTGGCTAATATAGAAATGTAATTAATGATCCCACATTCTAGCTGAAGAAATATTTTCTTCTTAATGCTAGCAGTGGATGAATTACAATCATAATTTAATTGTTTGTTAGTCACCACTGTTAGCATCTTGGCAGCCTCTAGTGGTGGTTGAACTGAAATTGCCATGGAGATGAGACAAATTAATAATTAAGGATTCATATAAGATAAAAAAACACACTGGTATTGTCACATAAATTGTAGAAACTATTTAGTCGGCACGCTGCTGTAGAAACTATTTAGTCGCACACTGCTGTAGAAACTATTTAGTTGGCACACTGCTGTAGAAACTATTGTCGGCTAACTATTTAGTCGGCACACTGCTGTAGAAACTATTTAGTCGGCACACTGCTGTAGAAATTATTTTAGTCAGCACACTCCCGCTGCAGAAACTATTTTAGTCAGCACACTCTCACTGCAGAAACTATTTTAGTCAGCACACTCCCACTGCAGAAACTATTTTAGTCTGCACACTCCCACTGCAGAAACAATTTTAGTCAGCACACTCCCACTGCAGAAACTATTTTAGTCTGCACACTCCCACTGCAAAAACAATTTTAGTCAGCACACTCCCACTGCAGAAACTATTTTAGTCCACACTCCTATGACTAGAGGTGAACCAGCTTCATGCTGTTTGGTAAGAAGCCACTACTGAATTATTGCTCAGATTGAGCAGATACTTTACCCCTTGTCGTAGGACCGAGCATGTGTTTATCCTACTGTTTTCTGTGGATGTGCGAAAAGTCATGGTCTTCTACACAGATAAAGAGTCAATGCCTTCTTTCCTAGACCAAGAGTCACAGACCACCCAATTTTCCTGGTTAGAACTAGTTCTGAAAACCTCCCACCATCCACAATAATCGACACTTTATCACAAGTCGAGCTCCCACCCACTTTTCTGGGTAGAACCAATACTGTACACCTCCCCCCATCCGTAAGAGGAAGTGTCGATTCTTACTGGGAGCTCGACTTTTCTTGACTGAGATGTGTCGATTCTTACGGATGGCGGGAAGTGTACAGTCCTGGTTCTACCCAGGAAAAGTGGGTGGTCTGCCTCCACCACAAAAAAAATGACCGTCATATATAACCTTATGTGTTGAAAATGACGTAAAACCCCATCTAGCCCAGACCAAGATTCAGTCAGATCCACAGTCAAGGTCTATCCTTGTATCTTACACTATAAATGCTGTATTTGCAGGTTCGATTTCCGTCCCATTTTAGTTCCGACTTGAAAGACTTGTTGAGAAACCTTCTGCAGGTGGACCTCACGAAGAGATACGGCAACTTAAAGAATGGCGTTAATGACATCAAAAACCACAAATGGTTCTCCACCACCGACTGGATTGCAATCTATCAGAAAAAGGTGAGTAAGGACTTGTATCTGTTGTATGTTTTAGTTGAGACTTTAAAGGCAGACACTGACATTTTTATTTAAAAAAAAAAAAAATCTGGAATGGTTCTAAATGGGTATCCCAGTAGGTCAACTATATCCTGTTCAATACAAACATTGCTGAACATTAATTTTCATTGTCTAAGTTGCACGTGCCAAGTTGTTTGTACCTACATCATGTGATTAGTAAATGAGAAACCTTTCCGAAGTGTCTATGGTCAGTCAACTCAGTCTGTCGTCGTCCTTTAGCTCTTGCTTAACTTCTACTTGGACAGTTTTGACCAAATTTCACATGGATGATACTGACGTCAAATCGTTCCAAAACTGTACAAATTGGGTCAATTCAAAACAATTATTTTATTCATATTATCACCTGTATGTACTGCTAGTGCAAGGGAGAGAACTCAAAATACAGTAAAAGCCTTAACATTTGCGTTGCTCAGATGGTTGAGTAAATGCAATTTTGTGTATTACTGGTTGGAGCTCCGTTCATCCCCAAATGCAAAGGCCCCGGTGACACAAGTTAAAATTAGAACTTTAATGGTTGAGTAAATGCAATTTTGTGTGTTACAGGTTGAAGCTCCGTTCATCCCCAAATGCAAAGGCCCCGGTGACACAAGTAACTTTGACGATTATGAAGAAGAGCCCCTCAGGATCTCCTCCACGGAAAAATGTTCGAAAGAATTTGCGGACTTTTAAAATGGCCGTGTCAGTTGTGGGATAAGACAGTGTATAGTATTTATTCTACGAAAGGCATTTTGCTGCGGATTTGACAAGCACCTTGTTTCAAGTCTGCGATGGAATGGACTAGACTCGCACATGTACATCAGTCAAATGAACATTGGATCTTATCTGCAATGTTATATACGAAATATCAAAAGTGGAAAATTGTTTGGGAGAAAATAAGGATGTTGTGGATTACACAAAAAAGTTTTTAAAAAGAGAGTTAAGACCTTGATTTGGATTTTAAGATGATGTACAACTCTGGATTGATTATCTTTTGGATTATAGAACAGAATCAGCTTAAAGGGGGAGGTGATATTTCAGTGATAGGGAAACATGTATTCAAACAGCCTTGTCCATCAATCCTTGTGCAATAATGGTTTGGTTAAAGTTTTGGAACTGCTGTTATTTGTCATGGTATTCAATATGTGTTTGTTTCTCAACATCTGTATATTCATTTATCGGCATCTATGATATAGCGAAAAACAAATAATTTGAATAAACAACTTTGTAGGTTAAATTAAGTACTAAATTGGCTATGCTCAGCGTTTTCTTTAAAGAAAACAAACTTTAGGAGAGTACTCTTTAAGCATTTGTTAGATTTGTGTAATACGGAAATAATGAAAAAGTTTTACTTTATCTTGTACCCGTGGCAAATGGTTTATTAGTACTTAAGATACGAAATGAATTTTGTTTGAAAAACACAGTTTCATCTTGTGTTGTACTGATGTTTTGTTTTAAAGAAAGGGTAAGAATTGAGGATTGTTCATATAGATTGTGTAGCCGTTTTTATTATACATATAGAAAGTTTCAGAGATTTTTGAAGCACTAGGTTATATAATTTTGTTTCATGCATATGTTGAACATGTTTAACAACTATATAGAGTGTTGTGGAAAAAAAAAAGAATAAAAAATAAAGTAGGTGAATATTTCTAGCACATACTCTCTTAAAAAGAAAGCCAAATACTCTCCTCTACATACCAAAGAATTGAGATAAATTGATGGAGCTGGGCCGAGTGCTGTTTTTCAGTTGTTGCTTTAGGACAAGCCGGGCTTTTAGTTTTACCTACACATAATGGGAAGTCTATATGTGTGTATTCCTGAGGTTTACAGTCCCACCCCACTGCCTGCTCGGGCACCAGAGTGTCTGGACTAATATTTATCAAGTAATCTTCATCACCGTGTAAGTAGTTGCGTGTGGGCAGGATTATGGTATTGCCTAAAGAGAGGGTGTGAGTCGCACCAGTCGAATGGTGGCATGCTTTACTAGTGGAAGTGCAGGTACCAATGGCCAGTACAGTACAAATAGCAAATGCTGGAAAGTATGATATTATCACCAGTGTTTTATCTACATTTTTGTTACTGTGAGTCAGTTTCCATCATAACGACAAAATAAATCAGACTATGGAAATTATCAAACAATTCTAGATTTTCAGTAATTTTTTCGAAGAAAAAAAAGTTTTACTTAAAAAACAAAAAAAGCACGGGTAAATAAATCTCTGCTACCCTTAACTGTTAAAATCTTTTAATGAAATAGAGACTGAAATACGATGATCTGTTAGTTCTTATACCTCAAGTTTAATCAAACAGTGATGGGACAGATGGGTTAACCTAACGAAATGATGCGAATGAGTGGAAAATCTGTGTGCCGGTTTAGTTGAATGACACAGGAATGGCCATTATTTAAGATTTGATGACTCTGTAAAAGTCGTACAAATGTAGATCAGATATTATTTATGCTATGAGAAGATGAATAAATTTGATAGTGCGCACACTATCGGCTTGTTATTTTTGCATTTGACAATTATAAATGTTCATATTTTTATCCAGTCACTGATATTTTGAGAATTTTTGTTATTAGTATAAGCTAAAAATACTCAGTGTGGAAAGTGGCACGATGTCAAATGGGAAAGTGGCAAGTCGGTTTTGTTGTATGATAAAAGTATTGTAAATAAGGATATTAAATTAGCCAAGGCGTGTATACAAGTAATGTAATAATGAGGAATATTACAGTAGTTATAGTTGTATTGTTTTTGTGTATCTTAGTAGCACAGAATTGATTAAAACATGAATAAAATAGAGGGAACGGCGTCTGTATTTGCCGATCAATTTTGCGTTGACTAATTGTGGGGGAGTTCAGGTTCTGCATTTTCTATTTTATTCATCTGGTCATGTTCAAAGTTGCATGTATATTCATGTTCAAATGGTTTAGAACGGGTGTAACTTCGTGGTTCATATATTTATAATTGCATTATTATAGTTATACCCCCGCGCCAAACAAAAAATTTGGGAATATACCAGAATGAGCTTGTCTGTCAGTATTTCAAAAGTCAAGGTCACCATGACCCAGTCATGAAAAATGCTTTTCACTGGATAACTCGTAAACTACTGGACGTACAATCTTGAAAATTAATACAAATACTCCCCTTGGTGAGACAATAACCCCTATTGATGTTGGGTCAGTAGGTGGAAGGTCACTATAACAAATGTGGTTTTCCAGATATCTGGGATTCTTAAAATGCTAAACACGTCACAGGTTGTCCTTGATGACAGCAACACACCTGAAAAAAAAACTTTGCACATCTCGTTACCTTGTCCATAATCGTATTCCTTTACCTGTAAAATCCGTGGCGGGGGTATATTAGTCGGTCAGCCCGCTAGGGCGACAGTTCTAGATTTTACTGGATTCCTCAGTGTTATAATTCATATTTTATAATTGTTCATTGATATAAGTTTATGATGTTGATTGTTAAACGCTTTTTTATTCAACTTTTATTTGTTTGTTCATTCTCGTCATCAGTTTTTGTTGCATAGTTTTAATGTATAAACCGTTAAAAGATAAGTGAAAATTAAACTAGAAACTTACATCAACCATTTATAAATAGTATAGGTCATGGTTTGAAAGTAATAGAATTCCATTGAATTATTGAATGTTCCATCGTACGGCATAATTGTTTATATATATATATATATGAACATTGTAATTAGTAGTATTAAAATCTACATGATTGTTAAGAATAAACTTACATTCTCAAAATTTGTGCTATACATAAGTCTCAGTATGATGTGAAAATCAGTCGTGATGTGAACACTATTATTTAAAACGATGAGAAGAAGTCAGATTAGGATCATAGGACTCTGTATCTTTTATAAAGAAATCATTTCAAGTCATTTTTAAATAGAAATCGGCTGAATGCATCTTTTTTATTAGTCTATACTAACTGGAGTTTACAATACCATAGAAATATATTATTATTGTAAATCAAAATAGAAAGTGTTTGCAGGTTAACTCGCGTTAAAGGGACAATGTCCGTAACTTTTAGTTGATAAAACACGAAATAATTACATTGACAAACATTAAACACTTACAATTATTGAATGTTTACTAAATAAAAACAAGATTGACATCATTCAATAGCGGTACAAAAAAAGAAAACTTTTCTACTCGCAACCCAAACTAAAATTACATTCACGGGTAATACTAGTGAGCGCTACCGACTGAGCTAAGCGGGCCAGTTATATTTCACAATACATACTATCTATAAAAAAAAAAGCATAAGCGCTAATGGCTGTCACGTGATCAGCAAAAACTGTAAATACTGTGGGACTCACATTATCTGGGTCTATGCTCATGTTTTCATGTGTACATTTCACTGAATAAAAATCAGACAGTTATTTGGTTATGCTCAATATCTGCTTACTTACGGACAGTGTCCCTTTAAGATATTGTTATTCCAAGTCAAACCAGAAAGTGTTTTCCAAGTCAACTCATTGAACAATACGAGTCTTAAAAGTTTGTGCTTTCACAATTTTGTGATATGAGACATGGCAGACTTTTCCATAGATTCGATTCAGTTTCGTAGTCAAATGTTACTGTATACCAGTACCAAGTTCATACGCCGGTAAGCAGTTGTTTCTTTGCTATGTAATTTTGAGCTGAATCTGTTGTAACGTGTGTTTAAAATTAAACCACCAACTGTACATAATTTTATGCATATTCAGTATTCAACAGTTGACATTTTTCTCCGATAAAAAGAAAAGAAAATACTCATGGTATGCTTTACAAGAAAATAAAAATAGGTCCAATAAATATTTAAAATCATGTTTAATAAAATTGTAAATTGAACAGTTTTTGATCACAGTCTTGAATACTGGTATCGATTTTGAGGATTGAAAGAAATGATTAGGAAGGCATAGATTCTTCCCATTACAGTCAGTAGTGGGCAAAATATGAAAAATCTTGTTACATATGTCAAACAGATAACGGAGTATTAACCAAATTGAAGTGCATAAAATTAAATACTCTTGGTGTAACTGATGTACATTTCTTATCATTTCACGGTGTCAGTGTTTCCTGTACATCATGCTCTGAAATAAAGTTTAAATTATGTTAGTACCAGATTCATTGTTCAATGAGCTATATTTTTCAGTCTGTTCTAAATTTGATCTGGTGAAAATAAATAACTTTCCATGATCATTTCCGGTATTTTGTTATTTATTTTCTTCCAAATAAAACTGGCCCATATAACAGGTGTAAGGACGGATAAGGGCAGCGACCCGAGAAGGAGATGATGTTGCGCATACCACTGCCTGGGCTCGAACCCCATACAGGGCTTGACTCCATATATGGCAGAGTCCTGAGGGCTTGACCCTCATACATGGCAGTCTCTAGAGCTGACTCGATACATGGCAGAGTCCTGAGAGCTTGACCCAATACAGGCGCTAGAACCTCATACAGTACGGAGTCACCAGGGCTCAACTCCATACATGGCGGAGTCCTGAGGGCTTGACCTCATACAGGCGCTAGAACCTCATACAGTACGGAGTCGCCAGGGCTTGACTCCATACATGGCAGAGTCCTGAGAGCTTGACCCAATACAGGCGCTAGAACCTCATACAGTACGAAGTCTCCAGGGCTCGACTCCATACATGGCAGAGTCCTGAGGGCTTGACCAAATACAGGCGCTAGAACCTCATACAGTACGGAGTCACCAGGGCTTGACTCCATAAATGGCAGAGTCCTGAGGGCTTGACCCAATACAGGCGCTAGAACCTCATACAGGTCTCCAGAGCTTGACTCGATACATGGCAGAGTCCTAAGACAATACAGGCGCTCAACCCCATACAGGCGCTAGAACACCATACAGGGCAGAGTCTTGCAAGCTTTAAAGCACACAGCCTTAACCACTGTGCTACTGAGGCCACCTATTCCAAATGGATGCTGATAAGGTTGTCTGTGGAGCATAGCCACTAGATGTCTGGTTTGTGTACTACTGATAAGGTTGTCTGGGGAGCATAGCCACTAGATGTCTGGTTTGTGTACTGCTGATAAGGTTGTCTGGGGAGCATAGCCACTAGATGTCTGGTTTGTGTACTACTGATACGGTTGTCTGGGGAGCATAGCCACTAGATGTCTGGTTTGTGTACTACTGATAAGGTTGTCTGGGAAGCATAGCCACTAGATGTCTGATTTGTGTACTACTGATAAGGTTGTCTGGGGAGCATAACCACTAGATGTCTGGTTTGTGTACTACTGATAAGGTTGTCTGGGGAGCATGGCCACTAGATGTCTGGTTTGTGTACTACTGATAAGGTTGTCTGGAGAGCATGGCCACTAGATGTCTGGTTTGTGTACTACTGATAAGGTCTGGGGAGCATGGCCACTAGATGTCTGGTTTGTGTACTACTGATACGGTTGTCTGGGGGAGCATAGCCACTAGATGTCTGGTTTGTGTACTACTGATAAGGTTGTCTGGGGAGCATGGCCACTAGATGTCTGGTTTGTGTACTACTGATAAGGTTGTCTGGGGAACATAGCCACTAGATGTCTGGTTTGTGTATTACTGATAAGGTTGTCTGGGGAGCATGGCCACTAGATGTCTGGTTTGTTTACTACTGATAAGGTTGTCTGGGGAGCATGGCCACTAGATGTCTGGTTTGTGTACTACTGATAAGGTTGTCTGGGGAGCATGGCCACTAGATGTCTGGTTTGTGTACTACTGATAAGGTTGTCTGGGGAGCATGGCCACTAGATGTCTGGTTTGTGTACTACTGATAAGGTTATCTGGGGAGCATAGCCACTAGATGTCTGGTTTGTGTACTACTGATAAGGTTGTCTGGGAAGCATAGCCACTAGATGTCTGATTTGTGTACTACTGATAAGGTTGTCTGGGGAGCATAACCACTAGATGTCTGGTTTGTGTACTACTGATAAGGTTGTCTGGGGAGCATGGCCACTAGATGTCTGTTTTGTGTACTACTGATAAGGTTGTCTGGAGAGCATGGCCACTAGATGTCTGGTTTGTGTACTACTGATAAGGTCTGGGGAGCATGGCCACTAGATGTCTGGTTTGTGTACTACTGATACGGTTGTCTGGGGGAGCATAGCCACTAGATGTCTGGTTTGTGTACTACTGATAAGGTTGTCTGGGGAGCATGGCCACTAGATGTCTGGTTTGTGTACTACTGATAAGGTTGTCTGGGAAACATGGCCACTAGATGTCTGGTTTGTGTATTACTGATAAGGTTGTCTGGGGAGCATGGCCACTAGATGTCTGGTTTGTTTACTACTGATAAGGTTGTCTGGGGAGCATGGCCACTAGATGTCTGGTTTGTGTACTACTGATAAGGTTGTCTGGGGAGCATGGCCACTAGATGTCTGGTTTGTGTACTACTGATAAGGTTGTCTGGGGAGCATGGCCACTAGATGTCTGGTTTGTGTACTACTGATAAGGTTATCTGGGGAGCATAGCCACTAGATGTCTGGTTTGTGTACTACTGATAAGGTTGTCTGGGAAACATAGCCACTAGATGTCTGGTTTGTGTACTTTTAACTACTGATAAGGTTGTCTGGGGAGCATAGCCACTAGATGTCTGGTTTGTGTACTACTGATAAGGTTGTCTGGGGAGCATAGCCACTATATGTCTGGTTTGTGTACTACTGATAAGGTTGTCTGGGAAACAGCCACTAGATGTCTGGTTTGTGTACTTTTTACTACTGATAAGGTTGTCTGGGGAGCATAGCCACTAGATGTCTGGTTTGTGTACTACTGATAAGGTTGTCTGGGGAGCATAGCCACTAGATGTCTGGTTTGTGTACTACTGATAAGGTTGTCTGGGGAGCATAGCCACTAGATGTCTGGTTTGTGTACTACTGATAAGGTTGTCTGGGGAGCATAGCCACTAGATGTCTGGTTTGTGTACTACTGATAAGGTTGTCTGGGAAACATAGCCACTAGATGTCTGGTTTGTGTACTTTTTACTACTGATAAGGTTGTCTGGGGAGCATAGCCACTAGATGTCTGGTTTGTGTACTACTGATAAGGTTGTCTGGGGAGCATAGCCACTAGATGTCTGGTTTGTGTACTACTGATAAGGTTGTCTGGGGAGCATAGCCACTAGATGTCTGGTTTGTGTATTACTGATAAGGTTGTCTGGGGAGCATAGCCACTAGATGTCTGGTTTGTGTACTACTGATAAGGTTGTCTGGGGAGCATAGCCACTAGATGTCTGGTTTGTGTACTACTGATAAGGTTGTCTGGGGAGCATAGCCACTAGATGTCTGGTTTGTGTACTTACTACTGATAAGGTTGTCTGGGGGAACATAGATCAGGCACTAACCCACACAATTGCACTACACAACCGTGTATCTAAACTCTATCCAGGTGTTCTGGTCATATAATAATGTATACGTTTATGTGCCAGTTAAAAGTATAGGTTATTCATAGGTTCTTAAAATACCCTTGACTGAATATGCATAAAATGAATTATGAATTTGACAACTCAAATTCGAGCTCCAGTTTTGGGCTTTGGTCTGGCTAGAGTTTGAATTCTCAAATTATGTAACTTACATACCTCGTCGTCAGTAGGTTTAGAAACAGTACATAATTATGTTAACATCATTCGGCTGTTGTTGGCGTTATAGCTGTTAAAGCAATAGAAAAATATTTGCTTCAGACTAGGTTAATTGTATACTGGATTCATCACGTCAGTAGATACCCCATTGATCGGTAACTCTTCAAGCTTTTAAAGAAACTTCACAGGTAGACTGGCTGTCCATGGTGAGAGGATGACCTCTACACATGTTAGGGTCAAGGTCACCAAAACTGGATAATGAGCAAGAGGGTACATTTCGCTCTACTTGCTATACAAATTTGGTGGTAATGAAGTAAAAAACAAGCTTCCATGCTCTTAACAAGAGTGCCAAACATGAATTGTTCACCTGACGATCTCCGCAAAGATGAAAAATTGTCAGTCAAGCTTATAAAAGAATCAGAATGTGATCACGCAGTCGATGACAAGCCATCGCAAATTCCTGTGCCCGCTTTAGTGTTGAGGCCCAGTAAGTGTATATATAGTTATAGGTGGAGATCTCGACAGTTTCCAGGTTATGACCCAGGGGCTATGTCAAAAAATATGTGTTTGCCCTTTCCCGGACCTAATTTCAAAATTTAACAAAACAAAAGAAAATCATTGATCTTTTAATTAATTAATACTATTGTTTTTGAACCTCTGAATTGACTAGAGGTTTGAAAAGTTAGCAGCTTATATGACTATCATCTCCAACATTGACTTGAAATATAAATCTTACAAGACAGTTGCTGTTATATTAAGATAAGAGCATTTAACACGTACATCCATTGCAGCATGCAAATAAGCAAGAAATGCCGGAAATGCCACCAGTAAGTGACAAATGCCACCAGTAGGTGACAAATACCACCAGTAAGTGACAAATGCCACCATTAAGTGACAAATGCCCAAGAAAGTTTTCTTACATAGTAATTCCTACATTATTGAAATGTAACAACTTTTGACCTGATTCTTGCATGTGACACACCTTCCCATTGCCAATAACAGTGTGTGAAGTTTCATAAAATCCCCCAGTACTTTCAAAGTTATGGTTGAGACACGAATTTGACTGTTGACCTTCAGCTGTGAGCTTGATATATGGACTTAATTCTAGTGCACAACTCACCACATTATGATTAATGTGTGTTCACCACATTATGATTAATGTGTGTGTGAAGTTTCATGACATTCCCTTCAAAACTTTACAACTGACAGAATCAAGACACAAATTTGATTCATTTTACTCATTTGACCTCCAAGTGTGATCTTGACCTTTAAAGTGATTTTTGCGTGCAACACACCTTCTCGATGTGATTAAAACTTATGTGAAGATTCATTAAAATCCTTTCAATACTTTTAAAGTTATGGCCAAGGCATGATGGCTTCGGACGGACAGATTAACTTGTATACCACGTCGTCAGTAGATTTAGAAACGGTCTGACCTACGAACGATCGGTGCGATGTCTATAATAGTGGGGGCATAAACAAGAAACATTTAAATGTAATCTAACAATATGTACGATATTCACAACTGTCGTCTGCACGCAACATTGTATTACATGTAAATCCCATTTAGTGTATACACTAAGATTAACAGAAAAATCCAAGAAATAATTCTTACAATTTAGGTTTTACATTTAGTATACATCTTATACTTTGTAATACATGTGGTAGTTTTGATGACATAAGCCAGCATTTCGAGAAATGTAACAGAGAATGACGGACAATGTAACCTTCAGATTACATTGTTGATAAACTTAATCAAATATTGGTATGTGTTTCGGAGATTTCAAGTTTTTAGTATTCGTGTTATTTTCAAAAAACCTGGGTGACCGATTATAAAAGTTGAGTAGTGTACACCTGTCTTCATTGTAATATATATTTGCATATTTCTTCCAGATCCTGACACGTCTCACCAGCCTGTCTTCAAGATTTTACAACCGTCTTCATTGTAATACATCTTTAGCCTGTCTTCCAGATTCTACATTCGCTTTCACTGTAATACATCTTCAGCCTGTCGTCCATCCATCTTAAAGATTCTACATCTGTCGTCGGTCCATCTTCCAGGTTCTATATCAATCGTCTGTCCGTCTTCCAGATTATACATCCGTTGTCCACCCGTCTTCCAGATTATACACTCGTCATCCATCCGTCTTATGGATTCTACATCCGTCCATCTTCCACATTCGTCCATCTTCCAGATTCTACATCCGTCGTCCGTCCATCTTCCAGATTCTACATCAATTGTCCATCAATCTTCCAGATTCTACATCCATCGTCCTTCCATCTTCTAGATTCTGCATCCGTCGACCGTCCATCTTTCAGATTCTGCATACGTCGTCTGTCCGTCTACCAGATTCTACATCCAACGTTCGTCCATCTTCCAGATACTACATCCGTCATCCGACAATCTGCTATATTCCGTCCGCCTTCCAAATTCTACATCCGTCATCCATCCGTCTTCCAGATTCAACATCCATCGTCCGTCTGTCTTCTAGATGCTTTATCCATCCGTCTTCCACATTCTACATCCGTTGTCCGTCCGTATTTCAGATTCTACATCCGTCCGTCTTCCAAATTCTACATCCTTTGTCCGTGCGACCGTCTTCCAGATTCTACATCCGTCGTCCTTCTCGTCTTCCAGATTCTACATCCGTCGTCCGTCTGTCTTCCAGATTATACATCTGTCGTCCGTCTGTCTTCCAGATTCAACATCCATTGTCCGTCCGTCTTCTAGATGCTTTATCCTTCCGTCTTCCAGTTTCTACATCCGTCCGTCTACCAGATTCTACTTCCTTTGTCTGTGCGTCCGTCTTCTAGATTCTACACCCGTCGTCCATCCGTCTTCCAGATTCAACATCCATTGTTTGTCCAACTTCTAGATGCTACATCCGTCTGTCTTCCAGATTCTACATCCGGCGTCCGTCCGTCTTCCAGATTCTACATCTGTCGTTCGTCCATCTTCCAGATTCTACATCAGTCATCCGTCCATCTTCTAGATTCTTCATGCATCCGTCTTCCAAATACTACATTAGTTGTCTGTCCGTCTTCCAGATTTTACATCCAGCTAAGGGTGTCCGGAAAGCGTACTCAATTTTCATCAGTTCAACCCAGGTTAGTTGAATTGTCTCAGCATTGTTATTAAGTCGCTTTCTAGGACACGTGGGTTTTCCCCAGGTACTCCAGTTTCCTCCCACACCATGACAGTGCGCTGTCACGTCATCCGTGCTATCGACCATGAGCAGCCGGAATGGTTGGTAAATGGTTGTAATATAAAACGTAATAAATTGCGCTTTATATAACAACAAGTCCTAGTCACACCTCCTGGTAACATCTGGAAACTATGGATTCTCAGAAAATCTGTAGGCTAAGGTCACAGGTCGCAATTTCAATACACACTAATCAAATTTCATGGAATGTAAATTTGTTTCAACATATATGTGTTAAAAAATGCACCTTAATATGTAATCCTTGTAACTGCATTTAAAAACTATCTTAAATTTGAGCAAATGGTTTATTTTTGAGGAAATGTATGGTACAATAACATCGCTTGAACACATACCATATATTTGGTGGGATTGGAGGTAGATTTGGGTGTTTCATGACAACCTTAAAATACAGTTGGGCAGTGTAATGTATGCCAGAAGCCCATTATACCTGCAATAGTTTCTCTCCCATCCACATTAAAGGTAATTTGTTCATCTGTTTTGCCTTTTTTTTTGCCATTGGCTTAGGAGCCAATGTAACAACAATAGGTATTTACACCTGTATCAAAAGGGGTGCGCTTCCACTGTGATTTGAATCCCACTGGGAGCTCGATTTGTCAAATGAGAAGGTGTCGATTCTTACGGATTGTGGGCGGTCAACTATGAACCATCAACAATACACCATCAACAAAACAGCACATGGCCAATGTTAGCAGGAACTTGAACCATCAACAATAGAGCACAAGGCCAATGTTAGCAGGAACTTGAACCATCAACAATACAGCACATGGTCAATGCTAGCAGAAACTTGAACCATCAACAATACAGCACGCGGCCAATGTTAGCAGGAACTTGAACCATCAATAATACAGCACACGGCCAATGTTAGCAGAAACTTGAACCATCAACAATACAGCACACGGCCAATGTTAGCAGGAACTTGAACCATCAACAATACAGCACACGGCCAATGTTAGCAGGAACTTGAACCATCAACAATACAGCACACGGCCAATGTTAGCAGGAACTTGAACCACCAACAATACAGCACATGGCCAATGTTAGCAGGAACTTGAACCATCAACAATACAGCACAATCATGGTCAATGTAAGCAGGAACTTGAACCATCAACAATACAGCACATGGCCAATGTTAGCAGGAACTTGAACCATCAACAATACAGCACATGGCCAAATGATCGGATGAAAAATGAAGGCTCTATTGTGTTATTGAAGTAAAAGTTAATGGACGGATGGATGATGGACTGACGATGGACAACTCGCAAAAGCCTTGTCCGTTGTACATACTTCAAGACTTGTAGCCTCATTCAGGAAACTTAGCAGGTAGACCGTCCATGGTGAGAGGACGACACCTATACATGTTGAGCTTGCATCGAAATTAACACTGACAAAGTTTGGTAAAGATCAAATACAAAATGAATGTACAAGGCAGAATATGGTAATTTTCAGTAAAATAAGTGCCATAACTCTGGTAATGCGAACTTGATCAAGTTTTCATTAAAATACAGATCTTGACAAAGATCAAATGGAAAACTAAAGTGCTCGATTGTTCACAAAAAAAAAAAGTTTGGTCAGTAATGCTTAAAACAGATCTCCTATTGATTTCATTGGAACATATTTGCATAATATCCTGGTGATAAAACCTGTCAGAAAGGGGTAAACCGAGTGGTACACAATGTGCATAAACATTTGAATATTTCTGGTTGATTGAAAATACAACAGAATAAATGTTTTAAAAGTTATTTTTAATCATATTAATTGTATTTTTTTTTTCTGTACAAATTCTATATTAAATATAAACATTCAATACTGTACAGGTATCCATACACAGGTATACAATACCGTACAGGTATCCAATACCATACTGGTATCCAATACCGTAGTTATCCAATACCATACTGGTATCCAATACCGTAGTTATCCAATACCATACTGGTATCCAATACCGTAGTTATCCAATACCATACTGGTATCCAATACCGTAGTTATCCAATACCGTACAGGTATCCATATACAGGTATCCAATACCATACAAGTATCCATACACAGGTATCCAATACCATAATGGTATCAAATACCGTACAGATTCTGGACATTAACATTTATAAATCAACAACGTACATGTATGTTTGCTTATTTCTTAACAACTATATGCATGTCTTCAATAGATGAATAATTGATAATCATTCATGTGTACCATGATTATTCAACTACCGTTATTCACGTCTTCAACAGTTGAATTGAACTGAATTGGGGTTTTAAGACGCACCAACACATGAAAGGTTATATGGCGCCTAACAGGAATGGACATGCCAGGCTCATCCTCCATGTACATCGAGATAAAATATGGAGAACGGGCCTAGAACCTTCCACCCTAAACTGCAGAGTTGCTGCAAATTCTATTGTAGACACTCCATTTATGCTGGAGCCACGTTTATTGTTTTTCTGCCACTGCTCTAGTGATTTGAGCGAGACAGCACCTGAAACAATGCAGGGGTCATGATGAAGACCTTTAATGAGCATGAACAAAAAATGATAGAATGAATATGAATTTGGGGGGGTTCTACCCCTCTGCCTTCCCCTCCAATAGGATCTGCAGTGCAGTGGCCCTATTCTTTGCCCCGTAGCCAAACGGGGCCCTGGAACCACACGAGGTGTCTTCAACAGTTTAACTGGAACTATCACTAAAGGGGATGAATATCCCACTTCAAAAAATTATTTTAACTCAAAGGGCCATAACTCTGTAATCAATTAGGCAATCAACAATGGGTGATAGAGGTAGAGGGACATAAGGTCATCAGTTGTTATGTTTATATGAAGTTTGGGAACAACCCATTCAAAACTGTCTGAGGAATTCAAGTAATGAAAATGTGTTACGGGACGGGACAAAAATGTTACGTGACTGGACGTTACCGATGTGATTTCTATATAGCCCCCACTTGTTGTGAAAGCATGTCCTCAATAGATTTAATGCTTACATCAAATGAGCATTTATTACTGATCTATCATGCGTGCGTTCATTGATAATTTATTAGTAACTGCGCATGCATGCATGCATTTCATGATTAATTCATTATTTAAGTCTGAGTCGAGTTCACTGGTTTTCATGTAGAAGGTCATATGGCGCCAAGAGAGAAAACAAATCCAGGCCCAGTCAACATATACATCTAAACCAAAATGCAGAATGAGTCTAGAGCCTCTTTAACTGCAGAACTGCAGTGTTGCTACAAATCTTGTTAATCCACTGACACGGACATCACACTGGTTCCTTTTCTGTCACCACTTACATGACACCTGGGAACCACATTGGCACCTAGAAACCACACGGCACCTAGAAACGACACGACACCTGGGAACCACATGACACCTGGAAACCACATGAAACCTGGGAGCCATGACATACAGGAACTAAATGACACACAAGAACCACATGGCACATGGGAACCATGACACATGGGAACCATATAAAATGAACTTTTATAAAATGTGCATATGAATGTTCAGGACATATACTGAAGTTTACAAACTTCATCTTTTCAATGAAACCAAGTAAAATGATTGTTAGTCAAATTCTGTAATGAGAAACCATTAAAGGGAAGAGCAAAATTAGTCTCACAACATGGGTGGTCTGTTAATACAGGTCATTTTAATTAGAAAAAGACAATATGCAACTTAAACAGTGGTCTCTAAAAACAGGTGGTCTATTAATAGACTTGGCTTCTTGAGCAGGTTTGACTGTATTTATAGTATTTCATAAATCGGTTTATGGTTTGACTATACATTTTCAGTAACATATTGACTTTATGAAAAAAAGACGTAGCTAATTTACAATAGATGGAATTTCCTTTGTTTGCGTTTGGCTAGATTATCTCAAAGCTGAGTTTTGTGTTTGGCTAGATTATCCCAAAGGCGAGTTTTGTGTTTTGGCTAGATTATCTCAAAGCTGAGTTTTGTGTTTGGCTAGATTATCTCAAAGCTGAGTTTTGTGTTTGGCTAGATTATCTCAAAGCTGAGTTTTGTGTTTGGCTTTCATGATGCGAAGTTTGATACAAACAACCAATGACATATTCCCATATATAATAAGTAATATTCCCAATGACACCAAACTATAAAGTGATCCCTGTGGATCTGTAGTCATTTACAAACAATTTCTTCTCTTCATTGCAGCAGACAAATAAAGTAAATTGTCTCAGTAGAAACAGAAACAATTAATACATGATCAAAACAACAATAAGCACTTATTTCTTAATAAAAAATAACAACTCTGAAGCACTTTTTATTCATTTATACTTTCATAACAGAAGTCATGCAAAAGGCTATATCTCAACTGTGCTACCACTAAAGTCACAATTTCAGTGTACATACACTCAGTAACAAGATTTAATCAGTTATAATGCTGATTACAAGGAATTAAAATGTAATCTATCACTCTATGAAATCATAGTCATGATTTTTTTTCATGAACAATTTGAAAATACATGTTTTAAATAAATTACAAATTGCTGCCACTGGAAACGAAATAACAAAAAGTTAGCATTTTGCAAGTAGCAGCCGAGGCAAATTTTAACATATGTTTACATCACAGTAGTTTGCATTAAACATTAACAAGAAGTTTCATGATGAACTGCTTAATGTAATTATATATATATATATATATATAATTATATATACCGGTACACTAAATTATTTGGCCTTATATAAACAGGGCCATGTATTATCTGTATAAGCCAGACAACAGACATGTAAATACTAGCAAAAAACATTTTCCTTACCTATCAAGCTTGTTAAACACAAAAAAAAAGAAGAAAGCATTTTGATATCGAGTTCAGATTTTGTTTTGGCCTTAAATATTCATCATTGGATTGCTATGGTACTGTAGATCCGGTATTATTCGTGAGGGTTTTATTTTCGCTAATATTCGCGAATCCTCGCGAATCCTCGTTCTCGCGAATTTAAGAACTCGCGGATTATAAACTCGAAAGAGTATCCAAAAGCTCAACCATCCGAAATTAAGCAGATTGAAATTATCAGATGATCGGAAGGTATATATTCATATCTTTAAGAGGGGTTAGCAATACATACTTATTAGTTTACATCGATTTGATTTAAAGTAACAATTATGTATTATGTCTCTACTTGTTAATACTTTTAGAATTATTGAATTTTAATACATATGTTGAATCGAGGCTATTGATTAAGTTCAAAGTGCGGCGTCCACACTTCAAAAATATGAATGTTATTCTGTATTGTACTGGTAATTATATTTGTTAAACATCAGTCAATGTATAAGCGTTACAAATCATGTTCAATACAATCAATAAATTATTTTCACACGATGCGTCACTTAGTATAATCGATGTGTCTCCGGGCTATAAACAGGACTCCGACAGTGGATGTAGTCGGAATTAACAGGTTAAGTGTGAAATAAACGTATCAGGAAAAACCTAATGAAATAAACAAAACTCGACAATAAATACCGAAGAAATATATAATTTATAAGAAAATATGATTGTTTACATTTTGCTTAGTTGTGCGAATTCATTAACACGCTAATAAATCAGAGACCCATTGATTTGCAAACTTAAGATCACGCAGAAATAATGTGATCTACAGTATTAAAAATAAAAATTTCCTTACATTAAAGTCGATTTTTTTATTCTATAAATTAATATCTAACAAATAACAAAATCGTAACATTTGTATAACAAATATTCAAAAATATGTAAATCCCTCACACTGCTGCTACAACGAAATTCCCCAAATACAGTTAAAATATAGAAATTCCCCCATATACAGTTGAAATACAGAAATTCCCCCTTATACAGTTGAAATATAAAAATGCACCCTTTTACAGTTGAAATATAGAAATTCCCCCAAATACAGTTGGAAATATAGAAATTCTCCCATATAGTTGAAATATAGAAATTCCCCCATATAGTTGAAATATAGAAATTCCCCCAAATATAGATGAAATATACACGTCTTAATCTATCCAGAGTAACATGTTTTTTCCTATTTCTCTCCAAATAACCCATCCTTAATCTGACCTCCCCATGTAACCCATCCTTAATCTGAACTCCCCATGTAACCCATCCTTAATCTGAACTCCCCATGTAACCCATCCTTAATCTGACCTCATGTGTAACCCATCCTAATCTGACCTCATGTGTAACCTATCCTTATCTGACCTCATGTGTAACCCATCTGTAATGTGACCTCCACATGTAACCCATCCTTAATCTGACCTCCCCATGTAATCCATCCTTAATCTGACCTCCCCATGTAACCCATCCTCCTCCCCATGTAACCCATCCTAATCTGACCTCATGTGTCCTAATTTGATCTCATGTGTAACCCATCCTAATCGGACCTCATGTGTAACCCATCCTTAATCTGACCTCCCCATGTAATCCATCCTTAATCTGACCTCCCCATGCAATCCATCCTTAATCTGACCTCCCTGTGTAACCCATCTGTTATGTGACCTCCCCATGCAATCCATCCTTAATCTGACCTCCCTGTGTAACCCATCTGTAATATGACCTCCCCATGTAACCCATCCTTAATCAACCTCCCCATGTAACCCATCCTTAATCAACCTCTCCATGTTACCCATCCTTAATCTGACCTCTCCGTGCAATCCACAGGGTTCCCACCCTTATTGGAAGGCCAAATTCAAGGACTTTTCAAGGACTTTTGAGGACCTTTTTTCCAAAATTCAAGGATATTCGCGCAATGTAATGCCCAAAACAGCAACAAATATTCTAGGAACGCACAACCAATAGCCATTTTTGGGATGAACAGCAAAAATCTAGAATTTATGGACTTTCAAGTATCATCAGATTTTCAAGCACTTTCCAGGATTATTTTTTTTCAAATTTGAGCACTTTCAAGGATTTCAAGGACCCGTGGGAACCCTGAATCCATCCTTAATCTGACCTCACCGTCTAACCCATCTGTAATGTGACCTCCCCATTTAACCCATCCTTAATCTGACCTCTCCATGTAATCCATCCTTAATCTGACCTCCCTGTGTAACCCATCTGTAATGTGACCTCCCCATGTAATCCATCCTTAATCTGACCTCCCTGTGTAACCCATCTGTAATGTGACCTCCCCATGGAACCCATCCTTAATCTGACCTCCGCATGTAACTCATCCTTATTCTGACCTCCCCATGTTACCCATCCTTAATCTGACCTCTCCATGTAGCCCATCCTTAATTTGAAAAAAGAAGTTTTCTGTAGAAATTAAACGTCCATCTTAATCTTACACTTGTAAGAAACATTGACATATTACTCCGTAGACAGAAACACGTCTGATGTTGTTTTTAAGAATTGCTCTATTTAAATGTGTTTATAGTATAACATGATTCTGGGACATTATGCCATTTCACAGATCTAAAGATCACCATCAAAGCATTTATTAACCCTTAACCCCCTACATATACATAATGGACTGTTCTTTCTTTGAATTAAGACCATTCCATTTATGTGACAATGGGGTGTTTTGGGGGGGGGGGAATGACTGATCAGCAGATGTACATTGTAAACCCTGATAGGACTGCGAGTTATTCGCAGGCTGATCTGAGTTTACAATGGACGCAAAGGCTATTATAGTCGTGCTTAGCTCGTTAGGGGGTAATAAACATGTCTAACACAAGCTAAAAGATGACTTTTAAAACATAAAACAACATAATAAATTTGATTGTGCATGACTATCAAGGGCAGTTCCAGCACTATACATGTCTTCCATACTACAAAATCAGAACTAGGATGAATTCTACATAATTTACATGGACACAAATAAATACATGCATTACAAATACAACAGGTAACCAGTATCTTGAGTAGGCAGGTAACCAGTATCTTGAGTAGGCAATGTTTCAAACTCATTCTTATTTTGCCATGTTTTATAAAAAAATGAATATGCCGGGCTTATGAAAAAAATGTGTATTTTTATTTTTGAATGGGATGTTTTGCATACATGTATAACGAAATAATTGAAGTTCACTCTCCAGTAATGGAGGTAATATTCAAAACTCCAGAAATGGAGGTAATAATCAACCTTCTTCAGTCTTCCTGTTTAATATAAATGGCGTCCAAATTTAACACAACTTTAACAACTTCAAGTTCTTCTTATTGTCCCTGATTACTACAAAATAAACCTAACAGTCCCAACAATCATTCCAGGAATACTGGATTACACCATCTTACATTGTTTTTTGTAACAAGTTAATTTTCAGATACAATAGTTCATTTTCAGATACACTATTTTACATCAATCTAAGTTTCGTAACTCTTGACTCCTATACATCCCTGAGTTATTAAGAGTTATCCTCCTCTGTTTTTTGTCCCTTTTCTTCCTCTATACTGGACATGTGGGTGTCCGAAGACTGTCCCGGACTGGTGTCGCCTGTTGCCATGGCGTCACCGTCGGGGCCGGTGATGACACTGTTGCCGTTGGTATCCATGTCTGTATAGTTTTCCAGCTCAGTCAGCAATGCTGTAGCTTCTGCTAGCGTGTCCTAAATCAAGCAGAAAACAGATTGTTTACCATTTTGTGAAATTTTAAAACCTTTCGTTAACGTATAGACCTAATAACAATTAATATGTTTGTAGTTTAACTTATTTAACTTGAAGGGTATCAGTAAACTTTACATACTCGAACAATTTGAACAAACCGTTCCATTCCCTATGTACCAACATAGCTAACAGTGGTAGTAATGTTAATTATCTTCTTTGAAAAGATGCCATGATTGCAGATTTCCAATTTTCTCCCGTTACTCACCTGAGCACTGACCGTCCTCTGGAAGGACTTCCTGTTCGAGTCTTCATTTGACACCGCGGTTGACGTATTGGAACTCCAGTGGGTGTACTCGGTCATCTACAGAGGGAGGACAAATCCTTGTTTATATATTACACAGTATATATTTATAAGGTTTTACATCAGTTTTAACAATCTTTCTGTTATGTCACGAGGGTGTCTACTGGTAGCAGCCAGCTCAATGCTCAACTTTATAGTGCTGCCACACTGGATTACCACGCAATAGACACATAGACACATAACACTCCACCCAGTCATATTACAGGCATTACACCGACCAGTCCTAGAACTATCCTGTATATGCTGAACCCCAAGCTAGGGAGCTTCTAATACCATTTTTATAAAGTTTTTGATATGACCTGGCTGCGGATTGAACCCAAGATCTTCCACATGCATGGCTGTCGCTCTACCACTAGGCCATGCCGCATATAATTTTTTGTACGTAGGATACAGGTCTTAGCTCCATAGTTACCTACTACTGACTACAGAAAGCTGTAAACCATACTTTCCTACAACCGCCATCTCTGCTGGAGGCTTCAGTTGACATGAGAAAGTGACTGAAACAACTGACCATTAGATGTGTGCGTATATATTTACCTGATGAAACATTTATACATTTATGAGGACTGATTTTTGACTCATAATTTTTATTTACCTTTTGAATGCAAGACATACATGCTAAATGTTCTGTGAAAATATGTCCCTTGATTAAGTTAAAATATTGTCAAATCCAGGGGTGTACTTGTATATAGTATACATACTTTCTTCTTCAGCCAGTTGACGGCCCACTGCCATTTTGACTTTGTCTGTTGCAGGTAGTCCTTCACGAGCGGACATTTGTTGGCGAGGTTCACCAAGAACTTTATACACCAGTATGATCGTCGGCTGTCCTGTACATGGTTTAGTCGAATCACAGCTGAAATATAATACATCACATTGGTGAATCAACAAAAACATGTATAATCTATTAATTGAAAAATAATGTTGATGATGGTGATGATACATTGACAAATATAGAGTGCATTCAGGATTCTCCCATTGGTAACCAGGTTAGTTAACCACGGGTTACCAATGGCCACAGATAGCAGCATATGGTTACCATTGGGTACTGATGTTACAATTGGCAATCAATAAACTCTGAAGGAATATAGGTAGTATATGGTATCCACGGCAGCAAAAGGTTACCATTGACTATAATTATATTAGCAACAAGGCAGTTGATACCTGCCATTTTCATACTTCAAAACCCGGCATTTGAGTTTGCTCAGTGGATGTTGTCTTGTTAGTCGCAGGTACTTTTATTGAGATCAAATTCTCAGCAATACCCATTTCAAAGATGACCTCCGTTGCCATTTTGAACTTATGTCATAATGAGGCCACCGTTTCTACCATACGGCAAGATTGACTACCCACATCTTACCCAAATGCAAAATGACTCCTTATGAAGACAACTGATGGTTAAAGATGGCTGCCAATGGTGCATCTGAGAACCGATGCGAGAACCCTGAACGCACTCATAGATGGTCACAAAGTTGATGAAATGTTGGGGATGATGATCGCCATCTATAATCCCAGCACACTTCAAGTATGTACGTCAGCACAATACATCAAAGGGACACATGGCAGTTTTGAGCAAGCTTTGAAAATACTACAGTCGAACCTCGATAGCTCGAAGTCAGCGGGACCATAGGGATATGTTTGAGCTATCGGTGGCTTCGAGGAATGATAAAAAACAAAATATCTATCCGAATTTGTGTACCGCCCGAAATAGTGTTACTTGTGTACGTGATGTATCGTTCTCGGTATGTTTTTTATGTTCATGCATATTTGTTTAAACCTCATAACGGATATATAACATGTAATTGTTACACTTAAAATACAAGAAAAACTGCAATAATGTGTTTGTTTTATCATTTATTTAAAGAAATATCACAATAATAGATTTTAACATACAAGCCGGAAGTCAGAATAATGAGAACAAGGTAAGACTGGTTTCATTACATAGAATGTCTCCTTATATACACATGTAGCCATTAAATTACTAATCAGTAATCACTCGCGAAATGCTCTTATCTAATTAAAAAATGAACACACTTTATTTTAATTATTGTCTTATTTTAAGTAATCAACAAACGTTATTTAATTAGAAAATCAACCATGTTTAATTTATCGTAATTAACAGTAAACGAAGTTCACTAAACATAAATTGTATCTGTCTATTATCGCTTTTCAATCATAAATGTTCGCACCTTTAACAACCAACTTGATCTGTTTGCGCACTATGAGCGAACTTGCTACAAACAAATACAAGCGCGTCGATTACAATTAATATGCCCGACGTCGCATGGCAACGGATCATCACCTTCGATTTAGCGAGGTTTAAATTCACACAAAAATGGATCTTCGAGCGAGCCGGGGTAATCGAAAAATAATATTCGAATAATCGAGGTTAAATTACATTGAATTATATAGGAGTTGTGTCGGGACCGGAAAATGTACTCGAGTTACCGATGGTATTCGAATCACCGGTGTTCGAGCTATCGAAGTTCGACTGTACTTTGAAATGTAAAGTAAAACGCAAATATTTTAAGAATCAGGACTGCCTTGTGTCCCTTTAAAGTTCCATAAGTTTTCCTACCATACGCCAGTGATAACTTACCAAGCAATCCCTCAAACTGTGCCCCGTGATCATCCACGTGACCGTCGATCACCAACTGGAGGCGCTTCAACTGTAATGGATCTTCTACTAACTGAAAACAACCACATGCCTAAATAAACACAAATTCAGTAAAAAGTTTTCATTTAATACATTAATATACAGTCCAACACCACTTCAATAATTAATTTAAATTAATCACGAAAATCCTTCAAAAACATCCATCATGATGAAACATCAATCCACATTGCGGCAATCGAAGTAATTATCTGTCATCTACCACTGAATTAACAAAACCTCACCATCAAGTCTCCACATAAGAGATGACTTTTAATATTTGTGTCAATTGTAAAATGTCAAGGCCTCCCAGATGAGAAATCATCCCACAGCAATTGAAAATGTATACATTGCACTAGATTATAAAGTTTAAAATATTGGACTGCATACAAATTTGATAGATTGTTGGGTGTGGGCGTCTTTTTTTCTCTCCGAAAAGATGAAAAATTGGGGAAATCATGCTAAATCTGCATATATCGTGTTTGTTCGAATGATGTGTTACATCATTTACTTTACTATCCCAGCCAGAGATGCGCTATCGTGTGTAAAGTACTACAGAAACTGGGGGAGAAAGCATGAAAATGGCCTCATGATTTTTTTCCTCCTAGCGAAAAACAAAGATTAGCGGTTTTGCAAATTCCTCTTTTTGACTCACTGTTGTGTCTACAATCTGTCCAGTATATTTATTATTGTTGCGTACCAGATAAGGCTATCCACGCGTGCACCAACATCCGGTTTGCAGGAAAACATGCAAAACATTAGTAGCTGGCAGTGTCAATGCACATGTCTCTGATATGCAAGAAAAAGAACCTATCATGGTAATTCGGTTCAGATAGGGAATTCAAACCCTCGGTATTAAGTGTTTTAATAAAAACACTTATACCTTCAACGGATACCCATGAAAGATTGTTATATTCCCTAACAATAAGAATCTAATAACATCGGTCATGATTATTATTTTTTTTCTTTTTTAAGATTCTGGTATCCCACTGGCAGCCTGACTTGTGAGGAAGTGTCGATTCTTACAGATGGTGGGAGGTGTACAGTACTGGTTCTACTCAGGAAAAGTTGGTGGTCTGCCTCCACCACAAAATATCAACCGTCATATATAACCTTACATGTGCTGAAAATGACGTAAAACATCATACAAACATTAGATTCTGGTCTTTTCATTTCAATCTTGGTGTTATAAATATTCATATGGAAACGATTTTATTAACAATCAAGATACCATTTTTGATTTCTGTTCCACTTGACATACATATTCCCGGTGCATGTGTACTTACTAAGAGATCTGTCAGGACTGTAAACACAGGCTTCAGTTCATTGGAAGGGGCATTCATGTATTGCATCTGTAATAATAAAACATATTCATAATTTTGATAGAGAAACATCCAAAAAGCGGACTAAATAAGACATACCAATATATTCTGCTAGGTGATAAACTCGGTCTTTATCCTAGATGTTCAACCAAGTTTACTGTTAAAATTAAGGTATCTACAGTGTGGTTCTTTTAAAACCCTGCATATATCATGCTCATTCATGTAAACTGATTCAGTAAATGTATCTTCCAAAATCAAAATCTTGAAAATTATCGTTTTACTGTGCCAAAGATTTTTCTTTTTAAATTTACTATAGAACCCAAGGATAAAAACCGAGTAACACACATTTTATCACCTACTGAAAATAAGATAAAATCTCAACATCTCTGCAATAGAAAATAATACCTATGGTTGAAAATGCCTGAACTTACAATTCATTGTTGGTAAAGAAAACATTAAAAAAAACACTGATATGCCAAGATAAGGCATTTATAAATATGTATCGCATATTATCTACACATGTTATATACATGTTTTACTGACCGATAGTTGGTTTATACACGGGAAATTAGGTAAAATATGCTTTAACCAATTCCGATGAAAACTGATACATACCATTAGCTGCTTTAGAAGATTTGTTCCAAAGTGTTCATTGCAGAAACTACAGTAAAACAACATATCACGGACAGACGTCAAAGGTGAGCTCACTTCACGTACCGCGTGAACAATCTGGGGATAGATAAATAATACTGTCTTACAACACATCACATACTTCATCAGTGTAATTACATCACATATTGATTACCAAACTGTGGATTGATAGAGAATAAGATGCAAGGAACTACACAGAAAAATAATTATTGAGAGGTTAATGGGAAACTATTGTTAATTGATTGAAACAGCTAAGGTCATATGGCGACTTTCAAGCTTCCATTCGTGGAGGAAGACCCCGGGTGCCACTCCGGGCAATTTTTGTGCACGGGCGGGCTACTGGGTAGAACCACCGACGTTCCGCAAGCTAGCTGGATAGCTTCCTCACATAAAGATTCTAGAGCCCCTGAGGGATCAAACCTACAGCGGTGAGGGGCAAGTGATCAAAAGTCAGAGACTCTAACCACTCGGCCACGGACACCCCAAAAACTGTAGTAAATAGGAAACTACTGTATGTATACATCTATTTTATGATAAGCAATGAAATACTGAGTTTTATTTTCACAGAAGCTGCTGGGACGTTAAATAAAAAAGTTGCTTCCCTTGCATTACTTCTCTTCAAAGGAAATGAAGTTAAAAGGAAATGACTGCCAATATAAATATATTTACATTATATATATGTTTTTAAAAAAATCTATTTCGGTATAAATACAATATCTTTGAACTATTTTTTGTAGTCGGGTAAAAAATGTGTAAAACCGCTTAGTTATTGAAACTGCCTCACTCATTGTTCTACCATAGTTTCCCTAAAACATTGTTTGTAAAATCATAAAATAAAAAGAAAATGTGTTGTTTTATCGTGAAAATATAAAGTTTTCTCACTTCTCAATGAAATAAAATCTGTTATTCACTCCAAAACATTGACACTTGAGCTGCAAACATTATATAAAAAAGAAAAAATACGATACCCACCTATTATCTATATAGCACATGGTGCGGATCTTTGTTGACACCAAGTTGACCAACCTCGTTTCGAAGTCTGTATCTTTGTCAAATTACCGAATTGATTCAAATCCCCATTTATATCACATTAAACTCACAGTTTGTACGAAAACGCACTCTGTGCAGAAAATTTAAGTAAAATCGCCAATTCCTATCATTACAACATTTGCTACTGATGTTTACTTCCGGTTGTACTCAAAGAAATGATCCGATTGGATGATATTTTAATTGTCAAAACATACGTAATCCGAAACCAAAAATCGTCCAATCGGGTCACCTCTTTGATTACAATCGTATGTTAACATCAGTAGGAAATATTACTTCGTGTCTACACAGATCCGCACCATGTGCTATATAGATAATAGGGAGTGTATCACACTTTTTCTTTTTTTTATAATATTTGCGGCTCAAGTGTCAGCACTTCAAAACAACAAATATCCTCTCTACATATAAATAAAGTACAAAACACAATAGTTCATGTTCAGCCCTCAATATCCCACTAGAAGGGTGTTCCACGGAACACTGTGTCGCCTATTATCAGCTTGGTTTTGGTTGCAGGTTACAGTTTTATGAAAATTGATTCATTGAATGGTGTTTTACGGCACGTCGACACATAAATAGGTCATATTGTGCGCAAAAAACAACGAAACATGAAGAAATTAGGTAGTAATTAAAAATTAATGTAAATATATAAAGATAAAACTATTAAAAATAAGGGATGATATGGTAGTAATATAAACTATATATGTAAATCAACAAATGCCCGTTAACGGGTATATAAACAAGTAAATATATATAAGAACACATTATAATGATTTATAAAGGGGTATAACTCTGCCACGATGAATGTCAGAGTTATTGAACATATTTAAAGACATTTCTTGAGGTAAGATGAAGATGTATGAAGTTTTATGAACACAGGTCAAATACTTTTCAAATTATGGCCAAGATTAGGTTGCAGGTTAAAGTGTGACGGACGACGACAACAGACGACAGACAAAGTGATCCCCAAGTGTCTTACATGCTACACAGACGACACAAAAACTACCTATCCGCATATTCTTGGAGTCTCACAATGAAATTCAACATAATGGCATGATTTCTGCAAATATCAGCCTTGCATTCATAATAAGGCATAAACTCATTTTTGATGACATCAATTACGAAGCAACCTACACAGCTTATATCAATATTGAGCTGGGTAAGTACGGAAATTAAAAAAAAGAGTTTATTTCCAGAGCTCCGACATTATTAAATGCTTTATCCAAAGCTAGACGTAATTTTAATTTAGACCAAATCTCTCGTTTTTTATTTTGCAAACTCTGATAAATGATGGCCATGTAGGATTTGGCATGTTTAGTATTGCTTTAAATTCATCAGATATACCTCTCGTAAATATCTACTCGACTCAACCCCAAACACGTATTTCTCTATATCCGCAGACATCTTGAGGAAGGTCTGAGGTGTGACAGTCTGGGGCTTCTTCACTTTGTAGCTTCCTGGATCTAATAGAATAAAAATAATTTGGTAAACCAGTGCCGACTTGCCAAAATATAATTTGGTAAACCAGTGCCGACTTGTCAAAATATAGCAACAAATGTAACCTCATCGAAGTTGGAGTAATGCAAGCTTTACACTGATCCTAATGAACTTGACAGATTTTGTAAAATGGCACTCATAATGTTTTCTCCTTTTAGAACCTATTTACAATCTTTTGAAAATATTTTGCAAGGAGTAATGTTAAAGAATGCATATTTTACAGTTTGGCTTTTAAAAGAGATTTACTAAAATTGACACAAAAATGACATCTATAAAGTGTTGATGAACAAACTGTTTGTTTGAGATTTGAAATCAAAGACATAGTTGTTGTGGATGTAGAATATGATAGTCCCTTACCTAGAGTCCTATATGATGATACATCGCAGTTTAATACAAGGGTTGCTAACGTAGTATGAAGATGCGCGAATTCCCGTGACTGTATGGAGCTCCACCGTCGACTCGTGGACTCCTGCTCTTGTACAGACAGTGGTTGTCCAAGTAAAAATGTCGCCATGCGTTTAAAACCATTTCTCTTGAACATGTGTATACACGCTTTGGTACCCTGCAAGAGATATTAATGCAAGCTTTGGTACCCTGCAAGAGATATTAATTGCAGCTTTGGTACCCTGCAATATATATTAATGCTGATGATAGGAGTTAGTCAAAGTAAACTCAGAAATATGTGGAATACGACCAAAACCCATTAAGCTCGCAAATGTAACATGACAATAAACTTTGGTCAAACCTAATTGAACCCATATAGCTTAATAAGTGACAAATGTCTCCCAAAATTTTGACTCATTTGACCTTTGACCTACAAGTGAGACCGTGACCATTGAGGTACATACCTTGCACATGACACACCTACTCATTGTGGTTAACATTTGTGTTAAAGGGAATGTAGCGACACAGCCAAATGAACTCTGTTATTGAGAGTTCTGTAAAACTTGACAAAAGGTGAAAGAATTGCCCAAATCGGATGATAAACAAAAAAGATACGACCATTTGAAGGTTTTCTGAAATGGGTAGAAGAGCCAAATTACCATATATGGAATACTGTTAAATATCATTTAAAGCAAAGAAAATCACTGCAAATTAAGGCAAAATCATTTACTGGTCATATAAAGCATTATTGTCATTAAGTATATATATTTTTCATACAGTTGCTGTCATTTTTTCTCTATAAATCAGTAAATGTTCGTATTTATAAATATTCCATATATGGTCATTTAGAACTGTGATGTCATAGCTCTCAAAATGGCAGCTTCCATATCCGTTTCAATAGAAGCTTCAAATGATCATATCTTCTGTCTTTCTCATCCAATTTTGATAATTCTTTCACCCTTATTCAAGTATTTCAAAACTCTTAATATTAAAGATGGTTTGTCTGCGTCGCTACATATCCTTCAAGTTTCACGGAAATCCCTTCAGTTCTTCAGTGTTTTCCCTCGGTTTTAAAAAAAGGGGGTCCACTAGCCCCCCATGGTATCAGATTTAAGGGTCGTTTTTTATTTCTGAGGGGGCCAGACTGTCCACAACAAGCTGTTACTGTTTAACTGTGTAGTACTGTATGATATGCAAATGCAATGTGTGTTTTTGTGTTTCATCTAATTTTCTTTTTGACTTACAGCTTTGTGTTTAATGATATAAAATAAAATAAAACAAAAAAACATCATGATGAAATAAAATTTGCTTTTATTGACATCCATCCATGATTTTGTCATGGTGAAAGTTCTGGTATTTTTACTGTCAATGGGTTGTTTTTATTCGTTTTCACACAGGGGTCGCATTTTATTTCACCAGTTACAAATAATAAACAAGGGACATTATTTATCCATTTCAAAATGGAACCTCAATCTCTTCTTTGACAGATTTGCCATCGGTTCATCGCTTGAATCGGTCAGACGGCTTTGCCGTTCTCATTGCAAACGACAAGAAACTTGAGTACACAATCTTAAGTACTTTCATTGTAACATGATTAATTATTTAGTAACGGATGTTTACACAGCTGAATGGTTTACGATTCTAAAAAATGTGACAGTCTACTACTTTCATTCTCAAAGGTGCGGAATTTAAGTACGAAACAAGCGTGGGCGACTGAATTTGATGCATTGTCGAAAAAGATCGAAAAAAGAAATAGCTGCAATGGAATCAATGGAATTTAATGAACCTGCATCCACATGGACGTGCTGGGACAATTTTTGAGGGTCATTTCATGAACGAGAGGCCCAAGAGGGCCCATGGACGCTCTACTGGCTAAAACAGCTCTTATAGATTTAGATAGATATATAGAGTTTAATTAACATTGTTGAAGTGATACAGGAAATAATTCCCGAGTGAGAAAGATTCTTGCGATATAGAAACGAGTGCTTTTCGCATGAGTTTCTATATCGCAAGAATATTTCTCACGAGTGAATTTTTTTCCGTATCACGACAAAAATGTTAATTAAACTATATAATATATATTCTGTAATAAATTTCTTTCCAGTCGTCTTTTGACACGAGTATTCCTTCTTCTGTCACTCCTTTGGTGACAGCGCGGAGTAATATTATGACGTCAATTCGTGACGTAATATCGTGACGACTATCGTTTAGTTCATAACATTTGGCTACTGTGCTATCTTGCACACAAGGCGAGATAGCACAGTAGAGGAAGGGATATGTTATAGATTTTCTCAAACTGGGAAATTTCTATAATTCATCATAGAATATATAATATAGCTAGATGTAGCTCTCTTCTCCTAAAGATTTAACAAAGGAAAATACAATATAGCATTTTTCAACAAATCAAGGGCCATAACTCTGTTATTACTAACAAGATCTAGCTGGTTTTCGAAATTGTCCAAGATTTCATTGATATACCGCGCTTTGCACAACTAGACATCATACTGAGGCATCATACTGAGGCTTCCTGCCAAATTTTGTAAAAATCCAACAAGCCGTTTAAGAGGAGTAGCGCCGACGAGAAATTTAAAATAAAAATGTCAAAGGGCCATAACTCCGTCAAAAATCAGCGAACTGGAACAAAAGCGTGATATGCACAACTAGACATCTTACCGATGCTTCCTGCCAAGTTTCGTCGAAATTCAACAAGGCCTTTAGGATGAGTAGCGCCGACAAGAAATTTAAAGTAAGTGTCAAGTAATTAAAAAGATAAAGAAAAAAAATTGAAAAAATATTTTTTTTCAAATCAATCAAAAAAAAATTAGAAAAAAATAAATAAAAAAAAATTAAAAAATAAAAAAAATTAAAAATAAAAAAAAAATTAAAAAAAAAATTGAAATTGAAATTGAAAAAAAAAAAAAAAAATCAAATTTAAAACAAACAAAAAATTTAAAAAAAAATTAAAAAACTGTTACCCACGGGGCGCGTCCAAATTTGACACCAGGATCACCATTTGAACAAACTTGGTAGAGGACCATAAGCTGATGCTACAGGTACATGAGAGCTCTGTGCCATGTGGTTCCAGAGAAGAAGATTTTTTTCAGTTTTTGCCTATACAGGGTGGGGCCAAATGTGACCAATGGGTCACCATTTGAACAAACTTGGTAGAAGACCATAAGCTTATAGCAAATGCGAAATATTAAACCTCTGGCTCTTGCAGTTTCAGAGAAGAAGATTTTTTAAGTTTTTCCCTATACAGGTCTATGTAAAACATGTGACCCTTGGGGCGGGGCCAAATGTGACCCGAGGGTCACCATTTGAACAAACTTGGTTAAGGACCATAAGCTTATAGTCAAGGCAAAATATCAAACCTCTGGCTGTTGTAGTTTCCGAGAAGAAGACTTTTTAAAAAACAATCCTATATAAGTCTATGTAAAAATTTGACCCCAGGGTCACCATTTGAACAAACTTAGTAGAGGACCATAAGCTGATGCTACATGTAATACATGAGAGCTCTGTGCCTTGTGGTTTCAGAGAAGAAGATTTTTTAAAGTTTTTTCCTATGTCTATATGAAAAACATGCAAAACCTCAACATACAAACTTTGGACCCCCGGGGCACGGCCATTTTTGACCTCGGGGACTTATTTGAACAAAGTTGATAGTCTAGGTGTTGGCGATCATTTTAGAAGAAAAACTGTTGAAATCTGTCCAGCGGTTCTGGAGAAGAATATTTTTTAAGGTTTCGACCATATATGGTAATGGCAGCCATCTTGGATGTAGCGCTGACCTAATTTTAACAAATCTAAAAAGCATTCATCTAAGGATCATCCATGTGAAGTTTGGTCAAAATTAGCCAAGCGGTTTCTGAGGAGAAGTCGTTTGAAGAAAAGTTAACGGACGACAGACAGACGACAGACAGACGGACGACAGACAACACACCATCCCATAAGCTCTGCTGGACCTTGGCAATATTCCTGCGTCAAGGAAAACACTGGTTCTTTCAAAGTTATGACTGAGACATGATTGTTTCGGATGGAAGGACGAACGGACGGACGGACTGTGTGATTACTATATGCCTCCCTTTGGGGGCATAAAAGGTATATTTGAGCAAGAACTTATAGGAGGCGTAAATGATGTGATCATATATAAATTAAAATGCAACTGTATTATGAGACCACCTGTGTTGAGAGACCAATTTTGATCCTTCTATTAGTGGTCTCTTAATACAGCCTTTTGACGGTAAGGTAATTTCACTGACTGGTGCCTCTCCATAACAGGCATCTGAGAATTCATGTCTTGCCTTCCACAGACAGGACTTAATGAATTTTCAAGTCGAAAAAAGGGCCATAATTTCACTAAAATGCAATTCAGAGTTATGGAACTCGAGTGTTTACGTGGCCTTGATGATAGTGAAGATATATGCACTGTCAAAATGAATTTGACTAAGCAATGTTGAAAAATATTAGAATGTGAACAAATTTACCGCAAAACTTTAACGTTAATGTTGACGTCACCTTCACCGTACCCCCCAGTGGGATACCTATGTCTCGTCACATTCTTTGAACGCAAGACAAAAACTGAATGATGTCAATAGTAAGACTATACCTACCATTTGTACATAGCACTTGAGGACTAGGAAATATTGGACACTTTGTTTACATTGATCTATCACATCTTTGTTCAACATTTGTAACAGGCACTCCAGGATCTCGTCCAAAGCTTTCTGTGTCTGAAACGGAAATGAAAAAACCCTATTATTGCGTAGAAACAATATATACTATGCTCTAAAGACAGACTTGCTGTGTGCGAGTCACTCCCGTGATATTACCTGGTACCGATATGACAATGGAAAAAGTACGCTTAAAAGGACACATGGCAATATTCAAACGCTATAATTTGCTCCTCGATTTAGTTATCCTGCGTCATTTTGACTTTATAATTAAATAATAAAAAAATTCTTCACTATTTTACCAAATTTTTAAATACATTATTTGTGCAATATTATAAAAAGTTAGTTATATGTACAAACAATTTGCTTTGAACTATTCTAACAATTAATATTAATGATTGAACAAATGCAAATTAAGAGAAAAACGAACGGGACGCCGTGAGTTTTTAAAAAATCAAGATTGCCGTGTGTCCCTTTAAAAGATTTTCTTCTTAAAAAATATATTGACGTGACTGTTTTGGGATAAAAATATATGAAAAAGGTTCAATTTAGAAAGACACGTCTCATTTGTAGTTTCATATTAAACATATTACTTAGTAATCAGTATTTCATACTCACAGGTACACCAGAATGTTCTGAGAGGAAGCTGCACATCATCCTCTCGATGATCTTGGCAAACGTTACCCTCACATCCTTGTTTGGTGACTCCAGAAGAAATGGCCTGTAATGGAGACAGACACATGACAAACAGTAACTCTCTAGTACACATACGATGATGATGATGATGAAGATGATGTTGATGATGATGATGATGACAACAATGACAATGTTGATGATAATGGTGATGATGATGACAACAATGACAATGTTGATGATAATGGTGATGATGATGATGATGAAAGATGATGACTGTGGGGTAAATGCTACTGGCTGTTGCTGCAGCTGCTATTGCTGATGATGATGTTAACTGCTGATGATACTAAAATGTATTAGTATTTGAATGATAACCCTGATAGATGTGAACATTAAAACAAGTAGAATTTGTCCTACCTTATAAAACTGGCCCCCTCCTCACTGGCCATATAATCGACCATCCACAGACATGCAGCCTTACATCTACTGAGTAGCATCTCTATAACCTCCACCCACTCATCCAGCTCTGCTCTGTAGTCAAGACATAAACATTAGCCAGAAAGAAATGTGGTTCAGGTTAAATAGCAAAAACAAGTATAACTGGACGGGGTTGTTTTTGTAACAAAAACATGTCTGCCCCCACACTCTCAGTGTAATGAACCAACCTGGCGGAAAGTTGCACTCCGCACGTTGTCTCGATATGGTGAACATTTGTGCCAAGTTATTTCAAAATCCCTCAAGCGGTTCAAGAGATATGGAGCGGACCCGAAATATAGTGCATATGACCTTCGACGGACGTGGCTGGAAGTTGCGCTCTGCACATCGTCTCGATATGGTGAACATTTATGCCAAGTTATTTCAAAATCCTTCAAGCGGTTCTAGAGATATGGAGCAGACACAACTTGTGATGGACAGACAGACAGACAGAGACAGACATCCAAGCTAAAAACAATATGAGACATAACTAGAAAGCGTCCATGGACACGAATGCACCAGCTGTAATATATCAGCTGAAACAAACCCGCACTCCATCGAAAGTCAATGAACCAGAACAGTGCAGCAATATGTGAAACTAGACTCATATTGTTACTAATATGAAATTGGAAGCAATGATTTGATGTTTAAAAACATTAATGGTAAGGGCTTTTTTTTATGTTTTCCGAGAGCTGATGTTTGTGCTTCCTCTTTTATGCCAATTCAGACGTTTCCTATAAATCTTTAATCATTAAATCTATGCATTGTATGAAACTGCTGCATTCCACCTGACAATTCCAACTGGCATTTAAAAACATTTCTAATAACATTCGTATTAGTTATTATTTTATTTATTTTTTTCTATTGGTTTCTTGTTTCTAAAACTAAAAGATTTCTGAAAGCTTGTAAACAGTACGTTAAAACAAGTGCAACTTACTTTGTTTTCGTTTTTGTTCTAAAGTATGTATTAAATAAGAATGTGATGGCCAGGTGTAACGACTCGACACACATTTCACTGTAGTCTTTATGATCTTCGTAACTCTGAAAATAGATGTTGTATAGAATAAATATGATATAAAGTTATTCAAATATCTCCTCTCCGGTCACAATTAAGAGTGAGAGATAATAACTACCTGTACTGATACATGTACCTTAATTTCAAAAATTGCTTCACTTTATATATAATATAATCAGGACAGGCCTTTATTAAAGTTGGAAGAACATGTGACCCAACCCTTTTGCTTGTATATATAAGAAAGCAATCAAATTTGTAAATTTACACCCATTATTATACATATTAAGGAGTCTATAACTATATTTAACCCTTAACCCGCTAGGCACTACTATAATAGCCTTTGCGTCCATTGTAAACCCTGATCAGCCAGCTAGTAACTCTTAACCCTTTGTCACATAAATGGAATGGTCTTAATTCAAAGAAAGAACAGTCCATTATATGTATGTAGGGGGTTAGGTTTTAATAAAGACCAAGATACAACAGTTTCATGCACACCCCTTGATACATAGTAGACTTGCCCAGGGTCCGTATTAATAAAGCGTTTTAGCAATATCTTAACTTAGGTCAAAATATATCAATTTTTTTAAACACACTTTTCTATCGTATTAATACATCTTCTTTATATTTTTATTATGCTATGGACTAATAAAACTCACAGCTAAAACATATCTTAAAATAGATGCTCTGTAGTGTCACTGAGAGGTTAATAAGACTATTTAAAATATGTGAAAATCTTAAATTTTGACTTGCTGCTTTATGAATATGGGCCCTGATAACGGAAAACGGAATTTAACTTGAAGAGTTTTTCTCAATTTACATATCATTTGTATTGTTGAGTTCCTTTAAAAAAAATATTTTTAAACATGTACTATAAATTTTCAAACTTCAGTAAACTGGCAAATACTCACAGAATTTCTTGCGACCATATTTTTCACAAATTTGAAGTACTCTTGATTAAATACGTCTCGATTTTTCACAAAGGTTAGATTTTCCCCGTGGATCATTCTGGTGATACTGGCAGGCATCTTGTCCATAAATATGCCCTTCCTCTCCCCCTTGTGAACCAACTCTGTAAGCTCCATCAAACTGTCCGACTCAGCGCTGCTTCTCCTGAAGGGTCAGATACTTTCAATTTACTGTATATATTCTTATATTATTTGTTAAACATCGTTCAATGAAAAAGCTTACAAACTGTGTTCAATACAACCTTTATAATTGTTTTCAAACCTTGTATCACTTAGTTTAATTGATAGGGTAATTGATGGGCCTCTCTGTGCTATGAACAGGTAATCCGCTGGTGGAAGTAGTTTGAATTAACGGATTAAGAGTGAAATACAAGTGTCAGGGATAACTGATTGACAAAAATCGACAGTAAGCATCAAAGAAATATATTATTTGTAAGACAATATGATTATTTACGTTTTGCTTGGATGCAAATACATGAACACACGAATAAATCAGAGACCCAGTGATTTGCAAACTTTAGATCATGCGGAAATATTGTATCTACAGTAGGTCAAGGTCAATTTGCTTTCGAGCGTGTCTGTCAATTGACCATCCTACTAGCTATTCACAATTTTTCATTGCCAAAATGTTGAGATTTTACTTTATTTTCACTAGATGATAAAACTTGTGTTACTCGGTTTTTATCCTTAAGTTCTATAGTAAAATACAAATCTGTGGCCGAGTAAAATAAAAGATAATACTTTTCAAGATTCAATTTTGAAAGGTACATATATTGATTCAATTTGCATAAATGTGCATGGAATATGCAGGGTTTTAAAATAGTCACACTGTAAATACCTTAATTTTAACAGTAAACTTGGCTGAACAGCAAGGATCAAGACCGAATTTATCACCTACCGGAAGTTAGAGGTCTGTTAGATTTCTGGTCACTGATTGGTCAGTTGTTTTTTTTATGATGCTTTATCAAAATTATGAATTACAGGTTCATTTATTACACAGAATTCATATTATTTTTTTTCTAATTATAACGCTACATTCTGCTTTGAACATTTACACAATTATAACACTAACAAATCTTTTTCGAAGATTGCAAGGAGATTGTTAATGTGCATAGGGTAGTGATTTTCCCATTGGGACCAGCAGTTTCATATTCTCTTTTAAGGATGGAAGCTTTCCAAGTGCTTTCACTCTTACTTACTGAGGGATAGTATCACCTGATCTGACATGACCCCAGGTGAGAATAGTATCACCTGATCTGACATGACCCCAGGTGAGATCAAACCCAGAACCACTGGACAGAGAGACAAGTGTGCAAACCCAGTGCAACCTCCCAATTTGTTCTACATAATGTAAGTATAATGAAGATGGCTCCCATCTTTTTTCAAAAGTTAATACCAATCTTTGGACATGACTATGCTGTCAATCACTTGTATACTAGTAAGCTGCTGCATAAATGAATGTAGATATTGATATCCTCTGCAACCATCTTAATTTTTTTTATTGGATGGAAGAACAAGCTACCATCAAAATGCACTTCTAGGCAAAAAGTTTTATACATGGGACAGTTTTTATACAAGTTTTGTTCCTGCCCATGACTTGGCACTTTTAGCAAAGACAAGGATGGCGCTTTATGACAATGAATAGCATACAGGTAACGACAATGTCAATCTTTACCAATCATGTGGCTACAGTATCCTAATCCTTGAACAGTTTTCAAATTATGCTCCAGAAACAAATAGTTTATATTAATCTTATGTCGATGAAAACATTACAAATATTAATATTAGTAAGTTCTGTTTATCAAAAGACACCACAAATATATTTCGAAGTTGTGTATCTAGACATATGGCATGACTTTGGAGTTATGTTCCTGAAAGAAAAGTGTGAAGGACAACCCTCATTTGCATACCCCCGAAAACTTTAATTTGGAGAGAATAAAACTTCCAGCTCACAAGATACTAAACTACTTACGGTAAACCATCCGGCCACAGTTTCCGTGTGACAAGTTTACTTTTCTTGGCAGACAATGGTGTTTTTGTATCCTCCATTCTCTCGTAAAACAGCATGTAGCCATTCCAGTAGCGTAGTCTGTCCTCCGGATACGAGTTTGCTGCAAGGAAAGTTTGAATTAAATCTTTTACATAACTTTACCAATTTTGGTTATGGGCACACGGACCCTTGTCATCAAAATGATACTTGTACACTTATCTGCAGTCACTTGAAGGGGGTACATCAGGCAGGCTTTTTTTTGGGGTCACCAATTATTTACAAGAAAATTCAGTCTGCAAAGTAGTATGTGGTATCCTAAGTTATGCACCAGAGTGAATTTAAAGATGAATGGCCACCCTTTTTGGAGTATTATCAATTAACAAATTTAACTCTTAAACATCATATGAACATTTGTTGATAGTCCCGGAGAGAAACATATATTTAAAACCGCTACCAAGTTGTATGCAAAAATAAGTATTATTTGCATGACGTAGATACTACTTTTACAACTGCGTAACTGCACGGGGAAATGAGGTAAATCTGAATTGTATAGCTGCACAACTATTGCCAGATAATAGATAAATACATTTACCTGTGGATTAATTTACATGTTCAAAGTTTTCTATGTCATCAAATAAAATCTTATTCTTGCTTTTCACAGATATTGCGGTTGTGTGAATTGCAAATATCTATTGTTGAGTATTGATTTCGATTTGAATAAACATAAACATGTTCAGGAAACAAAACATAGCCGGGGAACTTTAAGCATTTTACCCATTATTCCATTTTAAATCGATGATGAATTCTATTTTCAGACCAGAGCAACACAGTGCCAACACCATATTTCGATCGATATGACATTTTTATGATGAGAGAAAATTGTGAATGCTTACATTGTTCAAAAACCTTTGCCTTGTACGTGCCACCAAAACATTCCGCCTCTATAGCTGCATCTGTCATCTCAAATTCCTCAACAATCGTGTCGTTAAACTTGAACCATTTACCCTTGTTGTTGTTATTCAAAACCGTTCCTCTGAAACATATGCAGTATAATAATTATTAGTAATGCTCAAAGCTTTCGCTCGTGCTTAAAGGGGTTGATACACTATTTTACAAAACACATTTATTTAAAAGGGCTCTGAAAAACACGTTAAAAGATTTATCGAAAGACCATGAAAACAAAAGGAGATATGACCTATTGAAAATTTGCAAAGAAACATAAATGGAGGCGTCCATCTTGGAATGATGACATCATCAAGACTTTTTGCCATATATGGCATGTTGACAAAATATCTTTTAAGTCAAAGAAAATCATTGCAAACTGATTAAAAATAAATATACAGATGTAAAATGTATACATTGTACGCTTGTTTTTCATTTGCGGTGATTTTCTTTGCCCAAAAACATATTTTTTCAATATGCCATATATGGTGAAAAGACACGACGACATCATCGTTCCAAGACGGCCGCCTCCATTTATATTTCTTTGCAAATTTTCAATAGGTCATATCTCCTTTATTTTTGCTTGCATCTGATAATTCCTTCAGCTTTTTTCAAGTTTTTCAGAGCCCTTTTAAAAAAGTGTTGTTTGAAAATAATGCATCAACCCCTTTAATTAGTATTCTGTAACGAAAAATGCCACATATGTACAATAAATACTGGATTCTGAATGACTGAATGAACAAACGCGTACAAACCTGAACAAACAAACAAACAAACAAATGGAGCTTTATCACCCTCTAATAGCTTAGGTTTTATCGGATTGGAACTGGGAATGGTTATATGCAAAATATCAAAAAAAATAATGGAGAAGAAAATGATTACTGGAAAGAAATATAATTCTTGATCCACACTCAATTCAAAACCATGTGATTCCGTTTCAAGTTCGCATTGGTGAATTCTACTAACATTAGGAATGATGTTTTGATATTTTTTGGCCCCTGCCAATGAGGCCGTAGGTTGTGATGTTATATTCCATTTTTCACTATTATCTAACATTTTAATACCTATTCTCAGTCCTTTTCATTGCCTGAAAGAAATGAAATGTGGTTTTACATCCTGTTTACACAACATGTTACGTTATATTGTGATAGCAACCTGCGAGGGAGATGAGATGATGAATACAGCCTCTGCCAGATAGTGAACTCACATGGGGCAGAGGTCTGTACCTCCTGTTTTATAAAGTCATCTCAGGCACACATTCAGCCATACAGCAAACAATAAAACGGTAACGTAATGTTAATTCGGATATACATGTACCTCGGTGATATGCAAGCAGGTTCAAATTCAAATGATACTGGATTAAAAATATGTGCTAATTAAGCCGATTAATAAATACTTGAAGACGGCCATGTGTCCCTTTACTTACCTTCTCTCCTTTATAAAAGAATAATAATGTCCCGCGTTGGCCTGCCCACTGTGTACAACCACTCCCACCAACTCGTAATTGATCTGTTTGGCGTCCGGCGTAATGCTGATGGCTATTTCCATGGGTGGGGTCTCTCCGGACCTCGTGTCTGGCGAGGACAGGGCCTCGGCCTCAGTGCTGGTACCATTCACAGCCTCAGCATCACGTCTGGCCATGCCTTCAGCTGTGTATGGTTCCATGTCCAGTATCCATGGAAACTGATGAAAACCAGAACACATTTGAAATTTAAGTTTATCCCAAGGACTGAGTTCTGATTTTTTTATGAGTGACATAATTTCCAATTGAATTTCAAACTTTCTATGATATAATCATTGATGTTTTCTGTCAATGTTATAAGCATTGTCACCACAGCGTCCATGGAACACTTGTGTCGCCTGCCGTGTGCTTATTTCAGCTTGGTTAGGTTTGCAGTTTAAAATTTTATGAAAAGGGGCATAACTCTCCCAAAATGAAAGTCAGAGTTATTGGACATGTGTAACAACATTCATTGTGGTTAGATGAAGATGTTTGTGAAGTTTCATGAACATCTGTCAAATACTTTTCAAGTTAAGGCCAAGGTTAGGTTGCAGGTTAAAGTGTAACGGATGATGACGGACGACGACGATGGATGGACGGACGACAAACAAAGTGATCCCTAAGTGCCCTAAGCAGGCGACACAAAAAGTTCATTTACACGGATACTTCATACACGTACATATACCTAAATTGCAAGATAAAAACTGTAACATATTTATATTGATACTACTTGTGCAAGATAAAAAACGTACGGCGGCGTAGTTTGTTTACATGGATATATATATATATCCATGTAAACAAACTACGCCGCCGTACGTATATATATATATATATATATATATACCAGAATTGCAAGATGAATTCAAGAGCATATTTATAAGTTTGCACATTTATACAGAACTATAAACACAAACCTTGAAATAATCATCAAACTTCAGTGCTCTGTTGGCCTCCCAGTCGTAACCAAAGCGCTTCAGATGTATACACAGTAAGGGTGGCAGTGACTTGATGTACATACGCTTAATGGTGTTTCTCTGCAAAATAGACATCAAAATAACTTGACATTGTGACACTCACAAGTCAGATATATACAATTATAATCAACTATACAATACTTATACTTAACAAAATGTTTTGAGTGATTTATTTTCATCTCGAAGTGAGAAAACATATTTTCACGAAGGAAATATTTGAGTTTTCTCTCTTCGAGATGAATATAAATCCTATATTCACGACAGACCTACAAATATTCTATTTATTATATACTCAAAACCATAAAATTTATGCTGAAAAAACATATAATGTGCCAAAACAATGACGTCAATAACGTCAATAACGTCAACAACGTATACAACGTCAACATATGCATGACGTCATTTTGAGGGAAAATATGTCATATTTTCACATTTGAAATATAAACAATGAAAATATAAGGTTTCATTTAAATCATAAAATTCACTATTTCACTGGAAAGTATATTATAAATTAAAATATTTGTAAAACAAAAATCAGTTATATATATATAAAGAAAACACATTATGACTTTATTTCCCACTTGGTCATTATCACATTGTAAAGGTAAATAGGGCTGGCGTGGCGCAGTCGGAGGCCCCCGGGTTTCGTCGGTGTGTTCTTGGGCAAGACACTTTTCCTTAGCCTCGTCCGTCGGATAGGGACATAAACTGGGCGGTCCAGTGTATCGGTCTATCCTCCGAGCACGTTAAAGAACCATAGGAATCTATTCGATAATAAGAGAGGGCACAGTTCCCGGATTCCTATGTATCCTTCCCCTCTCTCTGGGGCGGCCCTAAATAACCTATACTGTGTTGATGAGCCGTTAAACAACATTCAATTCAAAATATCCTACTTCCACCGATGAAAATGTCATTATCCGTCACACTACAGCTGTTACCATGTTCAAAACAAGAGGGCCATTTAAGAGGGCCAAAATGGCCCTATATCGATCACCTGAGTAATAGTCCATTATCAAACTTCTTCGAAATGTTATGGTCATATACACTCTGTGCAAGTTTGGTTCAGATTGTTCAAGAAATGTGGCCTCTGTTGTTTTTACAACATTGATATAATTGATTGATTGAATTGGATTTTATAGTCGCACCAACAGCTAAGGTCATATGGCGACTTTCCAGCTTCCATTGGTGGAGGAAGACCCCAGGTGCCCCTCCGGGCAATTTTCGTGCACGGGCGGGCACCTGGGTAGAACCACCGACGTTCTGCAAGCCAGCTGGATAGCTTCCTCACATAAAGATTCCTAGGCCCCTGAGGGATCGAACCTACAGCGGTGAGGGGCAAGTGATTTCAAGGCAGAGACGTTAACCACACATTGATATAAAGACACTGACAAAGTTTGGTAAAGATCAAATACAAAATGAAGTTACTAGAGTGTAACCTCTGGGGCATGGCCAAATGTGACACCAGGGCTACATGTAATATGAGAGCTGTGTGCCTTGTGGTTTCAGAAGAAGATTTTTTGTGCTTCCCTAAACAAGTCTATGTAAAACATGTGACCCCTGGGGCAGAGCCAAATGTGACCCCAGGGTCACCATTTGAATAAACTTGGTAAAGGACTATAATCTTATCGTAAATGCAAAATATTAAACCTCTGGCTCTTGTAGTTTCAGAGAAAAAGATTTTTTAATTTTTTTCCTATATAAGTCTAAGTAAAACTGTGACTCCCGGGGAGGAGCCAAATTTGACACCAGGGTCACCATTTGAACAAACTTGGTAGAGGACCATAAGCTTATAGCAAACGCAATGGACCCAGGCCTATGGACATTATTTTGGCTCAAGCAGTTTCAGAGAAGAAGATTTTTTAAGTTTTTCCCTATACAAGTCTATGTAAAACATGTGTCCCCTGGGGCAGGGCCAAATGTAACCCCAGGGTCACCATTTGAATAAACTTGGTAAAGGACTATAATCTTATAGTAAATCAAAATATTAAACCTCTGGCTCTTGTAGTTTCAGAGGAGAATATAAGTCTATGTAAAACTGCGGCCAAATTTGACACCATGGTCACCATTTGAACAAACTTGGTAGAGGACCATAAGCTTATAGCAAATGCAAAATATTAAACATCTGGCTCAAGCAGTTTCAGAGAAGCAGATTTTTTAAGTTTTTCCCTATACAAGTCTATGTAAAACATGTGACCCTGGGGCGGGCCAAACGTAACCCCAATTCACAAACTTGGTAAAGGACCATAATCTTATAGTAAATGCAAAATATTAAACCTCTTGTAGTTTCAGAGAAGATTTAAAAAAAAAAATCCTATGTAACTATGTAAAACTGTGACCCCTTGGGCGGGGCTAATTAGACCCAAAGGTCACTATTTGAACAAAATTAGTAGAGGACCATAAGCTGATGTTACATGTAATACATGAAATCTCTGTGCCTTGTGGTTTCAGAGAAGAAGATTTTTTAAAGTTTTTTCCTATATAAGTCTATGAAAAACATGCAAAATCTCAATATACAAACTTTGGACCCCCAGGGCAAGGTCATTTTTGATCAAAAATCCGGTGATCTAAAAAAGCTCACATTTATACATTAAAGCTAGCAGTATTATTAACCAATAGGAAATTGCGTGTTGTTTTTTTCCAGTCTGCATGACTTACCTTTTCGCCACATTTTTCACAATAGTAAGCATTATCTCCCTCTAGTAACTCTCCTTTGACAAACTGCTCGAGGGAGTCCTGAAGAGTTGCATTCTTTACTGTCAAATTGAGTGCTGTAAACGCTTCCTCTCTCTCGTATCTATAAGCAGATAAATATTATGCAAGGATTATTCCTGAATTAAGGTGATTGGTGACTTAAGAACTACATTAGGCATGCCATACACCTTCATGGACCATCGTGTGATGTGATATCTTTAAGCTTTTAGTAGGCACAGCTTGGTAAACTAGAACTGTTGCTATGGATTAATGAATACCCCCTGCAGGGATTTTTAGTCACTTTAAGTACTGATTGAATACCGGTATGTCAAGAAAGAGTACTGACTGAATACCGGTATGTCAAGAAAGAGTACTGACTGAATACCGGTATGTCAAGAAAGAGTACTGACTGAATACCGGTATGTCAAGAAAGAGTACTGACTGAATACCGGTATGTCAAGAAAGTGAAATATCTGGAGCATATTACTTGAGGTGGCCACACATATTAAGGGAATGTGATCTTAAGTTTTTTTTTACAAACGTTATGAAGCCTTTTTTATGTTAAAGGGACACATGGCAATCTTGAGTTTTATTCAAACATTAAAATTTGCTCCTCAGTTTAGTTATCCTGCGTCATTTTAACTTTAAAACTGCTTGCATATGATTAAATACAAAATTGAGATTTCAATTTTCTTCAACATTTCACCAAATTTTTAAACATATTATTGATGCACTATTATAAAAAATTAGTAATATGTAAAAATAATTTGCTTTGAACTATTCCAACAATTACTATTAATGATTGAACAAATGCAAGTGAAGAGAAAAACTAACGGGACGCCGTGAGTTTTTACAAAATCAAGATTGCCGTGTGTCCCTTTAAAACTAAAAACTTGTAAAGTTGGCAAATTTTCGAAAGAATATGAGTTGAACGCTCGGGAGCTTTTCCAACACAAACTCAAAGAGTTTTTCTTTGAACTAACTACATAACGTTCACCTTTTATCAAAAAGAACCTTTGCTGCAAAAAAAATTTTTGACAATTTTACATGTATCTTCATTATAAACGTGGCTGTTGTTACATAAACATACCTGTGCGGACAATCTTTGCAGATTTTCTGGTCTGAGAAAACTCCCTGAAATTTCTTTTTGAAGATCTCTTCTTTGCCAGTTTTCTGCATATAAATACAAGACAAAATGTAAAACCAGATTTGTTAATATTTTAAAAGTTTCCAAGTGGAACGAGCACTACTTGGCAAACAAATAAATGTATGTTTTTTATCCGAGTCGGCAAGTCTTAAAACAGAAAGCCAACCAACTTAAAATACTCTGTATATTTGATAAAAAGAAAAGTTAATTAATAGCTGGAACACCATAATATTGCTGAAGATTGAGCCATGTTACTTTTTCCTCTCCACATACAGTGCTTTGGGTGGTATAGAATCACTCGGTTTAAACGTCTAATTTTAAAATGAAAGGAAAATGTCTATTTAATTTCTGATTTAGATTTACCCTTTTAGTTGTATGATAGCAAAATTTCTGAAATTATTGTCCTTAAACTGTGATTTTTTAATAGGCGTTTTTGCACCAATATTTACATAATTTCATTTTTATCCTTAAAAGTGCCAAACTGCAACAACTTACCTTAATTGATGATTGCATTTTGACTTTTGTCCCTTACATTTGTTAAAACAGCAAATATTTATTTCTGAGTTTATTGTGACAGTATGAATTTTTCGTTTCAAAAACACACTTCATTCAGGTAGTATAGAATCATTTTTTCTGAGAGGTGTTGCACGTAGTGATATATTTTGCATGGAAAAATGTCCCAAATAATTTCACCGTTGAATAAATGTTTGCTTATATGATATATCTTCAAGCCTGGAAAGTTTTAAAATAATCTAAAATATATGAGCTGAGAAAATTGAATTTAAACAGAAAATGATTCTTTACTACCAATGATTCTATACACCCCAAAGCACTGTAGTCGAGGATTCACTTATTGGTCATCAGTTGTAATCAAAATATATTAACAAGAAATTTGGATAATCCAAGATTTTTGTTATTAATGTTGTGGCATATTGTCAATGGTTCTGACATCATGTATGTCAAAATTAGAATGGGTTCATCAATCTATATCAAATAATTCATTGATAAAGTTTGAATCTGAACAACTAAAGAATGAACCAAATTCAATGCAAAAACAAAGATCAATTTAAATGAATTGAATTAGGTTTTAAGGCGCACCAACACATGAAAGGTTATATGGCGCCTAACAGGCATGAACATGCCAGGCTCATCCTCCATGTACATCGAGATAAAATATGGAAAATGGGCCTACAACCGTCTCGCCTAGAACCTTCTAGAACCTTCTCACCCTGAACTGCAGAGTTGCTGCAAATTCTATCGTAGAAACTCCATTTACGCTGGAGCCACGTTTATTGTTTTTCTGCCACTGCTCTTTTGATGTGAGCGATATGGTACCTGAAACAATGCAGGGATCATGATGAAGACCTTTAATGAACATGAACAAAAAATGATAAAATGAACATGAATTTGGGGGTATTCTACCCCTCTGCCTACCCCTCTAAAGGGATCTGCAGTGGCCCTATTCTTTGCCCCGTGACCAAACGGGGCCCCCGGGAACCACACGGGACCAATTTAAATGAAATTCAACCTTCAACGCTTCTGTGGAGATCCTGCTTGCAGCTTCGATGTCTCTCCTTAATTCAGAGGAATCATAATAACGTAACTATTCCTCACTAACATAGAAGTAACTGTTATCCACATGTAACTATTCCTCACTTACATAGAAGTAACTGTTATCCACATGTAACTATTCCTCACTTACATAGAAGTAACTGTTATCCACATGTAACTATTCCTCACTTACATAGAAGTAACTGTTATCCACATGTAACTATTCCTCACTTACATAGAAGTAACTGTTATCCACATGTAACTATTCCTCACTTACGTAGAAGTAACTGTTATCCACATGTAACTATTCCTCACTTACATAGAAGTAACTGCAGTGCTCAAAGAAAATTATTTTAAGAGACAGGCCCAGGGCTTGTTGCTTCTGAAAATGGACAGGCCCCGATTTGAAATGGACAGGCCCTGATTTGAAATGGACAGGCCCTGATTTAAAATGGAAAGGTCCAATATTTTTTTCTTATTGGAAATGTGTCTTTATTCACTTTTATAGCACACATTTGTTACGTATGTATTAATCAAGCTCAGAACCTCCTCTGACTATATTTTTCTTTTTGCTACCACTTTATGCTCCCTGGTCAGCGGACTTATTTACCATTTCGTTTAAAATATGTTAGAATAGAATATTACATAGTAATTTATAACCAATGCAAAGGAGAGTACTAGCACTTGGTGAAACTGGAGCTAAACTTGGAGCCAAATTTTTAAGCAGGTTTTATGAGACTATCAGAGCCTCCTCTGGCCTTTTTTTTTTCTTTTTGTCACCACTTTCTCCAAGTAAAGAATTAGGAGCCTAGACTAGAATTCATTTAAAAGTAGGATTCCAGGAACTCCTTACACCTTAAATAATGAATAGAAATATACTTTATATCTGTATTTATACATATTCATAATTTTCCATTGCAGAGATGTTGAGATTTTATCTTATTTTCAGTAGGTGATAAAATGTGTGTTACTCGGTTTTTATCCTTAGGTTCTATAGTAAAATAAAAATCTTTAGCAGAGTAAAAAGACGATAATTTTTAAGATTTTAATTTTGAAAGATACATATATTGAATAAATTTGCATGAAGGTGCATGAACTATGCAGGCTTTTTAAAGAATCACACTGTAGATACCTTAATTTTAGCACTAAACTTGTTTGAACAACAAGGATAAAGACCGAGTTTATCACCTACCAGAATGTATGTGTATGTTTTATTTCTGGTCATTGATTGGTCAGATTTTTTTGATGATGCTCTATCAAAATTATGAATACAGTATATATATTTTTCTTTCCACCAACATGTATTTGTAAAGGACAGTTTTTCTTATTTGATTATGTAAAAAAAAAAAAAATAATAATAATATATCCGAAATTATGTACCATCCGAACTACTATGACACCGCACTTTTACGGACCGAACATTTCACAAACATTCAATCGAAATACCATCAATAACGATTTTTTTTCATGCATTAGTGTGTTTTTAATGACAAAAACGGTATTTCTTATCACAAAGGAAAGAAAACACAACCCTAATAGCAGAATAATGAGTTTTATGTCAACAACTGTCGACCTCAAAGTTGTGACAAACTGCCGACACGAAGCCAGGCAAAATATTCAAACTTCTTATTGTTGCAATGTGTGTTTAACACATTTTAATAACTTTATTGCAAGTGTTTTCACAGTTCACAATACATACACATGGGAGTATTTTGTCTTGAGGAACTTGAGCTTGAGATCCAGTAAAACTGATTTTTTTTTTTTTTTTTTTTTTTAGACAGGCCTGACGGGCTCCTCGTCTGCAAAATGAGACAGGCCCGGAATGGATTTCGAGGAGCCCCGGGCTTCGAGCTATCCTATTTCTTGAGCACTGAACTGTTATCCACATGTAACTATTCCTCACTTACATAGAAGTAACTGTTATCCACATGTAACTATCCCTCACTTACATAGAAGTAACTGTTATCCACATGTAACTATTCCTCACTTACATAGAAGTAACTGTTATCCACATGTAACTATTCCTCACTTACATAGAAGTAACTGTTATCCACATGTAACTATTCCTCACTTACATAGAAGTAACTGTTATCCACATGTAACTATTCCTCACTTACATAGAAGTAACTGTTATCCACATGTAACTATTCCTCACTTACATAGAAGTAACTGTTATCCACATGTAACTATTCCTCACTTACATAGAAGTAACTGTTATCCACATGTAACTATTCCTCACTTACATAGAAGTAACTGTTATCCACATGTAACTATTCCTCACTTACATAGAAGTAACTGTTATCCACATGTAACTATCCCTCACTTACATAGAAGTAACTGTTATCCACATGTAACTATCCCTCACTTACATAGAAGTAACTGTTATCCACATGTAACTATTCCTCACTTACAAAGAAGTAACTGTTATCCACATGTAACTATTCCTCACTTACATAGAAGTAACTGTTATCCACATGTAACTATCCCTCACTTACATAGAAGTAACTGTTATCCACATGTAACTATCCCTCACTTACATAGAAGTAACTGTTATCCACATGTAACTATTCCTCACTTACATAGAAGTAACTGTTATCCACATGTAACTATCCCTCACTTACATAGAAGTAACTGTTATCCACATGTAACTATCCCTCACTTACATAGAAGTAACTGTTATCCACATGTAACTATCCCTCACTTACATAGAAGTAACTGTTATCCACATGTAACTATCCCTCACTTACATAGAAGTAACTGTTATCCACATGTAACTATTCCTCACTAACATAGAAGTAACTGTTATCCACATGTAACTATCCCTCACTTACATAGAAGTAACTGTTATCCACATGTAACTATTCCTCACTAACATAGAAGTAACTGTTATCCACATGTAACTATTCCTCACTTACATAGAAGTAACTGTTATCCACATGTAACTATTCCTCACTTACATAGAAGTAACTGTTATCCACATGTAACTATTCCTCACTTACATAGAAGTAACTGTTATCCACATGTAACTATTCCTCACTTACATAGATGTAACTGTTATCCAGGGGAGAACTAACCTTTAATTGCTCATCAACTTGATCAATTAAAGCCTGGAAGAAATCAAAGGCATCTTGCTGTTCTCGTATATTGATGGGGTCGCCCCACAGTTTGAACACTTTCCAGAACTTCTCGGGTTCGTGGTACTGTAGCCTACTGTCCATCAGGTGACCAAATACTTGTTGGATCTGGTAGTACACGCTGGAGGTGACAAATAAATGTGGACAATTATTCTCTGAATAAGCATAAATAGAATACATTGAATTTCAGAAAACAATATCTGACAGGTACAATTCTGAATATTATCAGACACAGATATTTGACATATTTTGAATATGACTAATTTGAAACATAAATTTTGAAATACTATACAGTTAAATAGTCAAAACAGTGTTTTAGGAACACGCTGAGGGTTTAATGCAACACTGCCATATCTTCTTCTTTATTTAAATGTAGTTACAACAGTATTGCATTGAATCTGGATGTACATGTTTTTAAACCTATCAATCTACTTCTCATCTCCAACCAAAGTTTCAGGACTCACAACACTATTATCTCCCTTGAGTGCTCGTGCCCTACAGATGATGGAGGTAGACTAAAAACATAGTTCCATATTTCTACTTCTTACATGCATTTCACACATGGATTTATCTTTACCAGATCTATGCTTAATCTACAGCATTTTAGGAAGAGATCACAGAAAATTTCATGTTGATATCAGCTTTCTAGCTAATTCTGTCTCATTTTAGACATCATGGGTCGAATCACCACGTTGTATTTTTGTGATATTATTACGCTGAATTTTGATAGGTGTCACACAAGCAAGAAATTAAAAAAATCCAATCCAGTTAATTTTTGTTAATTGCATTTTTAATTGCAGATATTGGATCAATGAAGAATTTAAGCCTAAAGACATGCTGTATAATTGTGGTTATCTCTATGCCATGAACACAAACCTTACAATGGGACCCAATGGAAAATTAATTGTGGTGTGAGATGTTCAAGGCATACCTTTCCTCTTCAGCATCCTCATCATCGCCACTGAGAACACCTTCAGGAACACCGGGGATCATGTACAGTTGTTGTATCACAGAGTTCATATAACAGGTGGCGCCGCCGTTACGCAGGCCCACGTAACCACAGCCTGCTCTACCATCCACCGGGGGCAAATACTGCAATGAACAAGTTCAAAGTTACGTGAATGTGTATGTGAAATCCTAAGGTGTATAGCCCCTCTGCTCATAAAATATGACCGATGTTAATATACTCTAGAGAAAAGACTGATACAAAAGCTTTAAACAAATAAAATAACAATGCAAAAAGGAAAAAAAAAAGGAAAAAAGAAAAGAAACATTTGGTATATTCCTTCATACATGTTGTAAGCATGCACGCTGCTAACGCTATCTCACGAAAGATCCGTGTACAGATTTAAAAAAAACAACACTACTTTACATAAGCATACAGAAAAGTAATAATCTACATATTTAAGAGGAGTGCACTGAAGAAGACTATGTATTGCAGGTGTGGACCAGGGCCCCTATTCACAAAGCAACTTAAGTAGAAAATATTAAGTAAGTCAAAATTAAAGGTTTTTTACATATTTTCAAATATCCTTATTAACCTCTCAGCGGCACTACCGAGCATTTATTTTACGACAGTTTCTTAGCTGTGGGTTTTATTAATCCATAGATTTATTAAAATATAAAAAGATGTCTTAAAACGATAGAAAAATGAGATTAAAAAATCGATATATTTTTACTTTTAAGTTAAGATCTTGCTAAGAAGCTTTATGAATACGGGCCCAGGTCCCTTTCTCCAGCTCCCTGAGGCCCCTCCTTCACTTCTCACCACTCCCACACCTTCATATTGGTACCCCATATTGGTACCCTTTTCATATTTTTCTCTAACGTCTTGCCCTCCTACCACCCTCTAGACTATTTTTCATTCCCCTCACAATGCCTTCAATCAAATTCCACCACCCCTTTTCTCACTGTTTCCAGGTCCCTTTCTCCCCTATATGAGTATACCTCCCACTCGTTGGCACATTCTGGATTGGGTTGATGATGCATCTCTATCAGCTGTTTGCACACTTCCTTTAGATTCACCAGCGACTTATTGGCAATCTCAGTGATCAGGTCATACGCTGCCGTCCGCGACTCAGAACTATTGCACCTGGAAATATTAACAAAGGTGTTAGGAAATCAAATCTCTGTGATTAGGTCATAAGTTGCAGTCCGCGACTCAGAACTATTGCACCTGGAAATATTAACACAGGTTCAAGAAATCAAATGTCAGTGATCAGGTCATACGCTGCCGTCCGCGACTCAGAACTATTGCACCTGGAAATATTAACAAAGGTGTCAGGAAATCAAATCTCGGTGATCAGGTCATAAGTTGCAGTCCGCGACTCAGAACTATTGCACCTTGAAATATTAACAAAGGTGTTAGGAAATCAAATCTCTGTGATTAGGTCATAAGTTGCAGTCCGCGACTCAGCACTATTGCACCTGGAAATATTAACAAAAGTTCAGGAAATCAAATGTCAGTGATCAGGTCATACGCTGCCGTCCGCAACTCAGAACTATTGCACCTGGAAATATTAACAAAGGTGTCGGGAAATCAAATCTCAGTGATCAGGTCATACGCTACCATCCGTGACTCAGAACTATTGCACCTGGAAATATTAACAAAGGTGTTAGGAAATCAAATCTCGGTGATTGGGTATTTGTAAGATAAATGTAAGTTTTAAGACAGTTTGGGAACAGGGTGAATAAATGGATGTTAAGTCTTGCCCAACACCAAACAGTTACACTGTCCAAGGAAAGTATCTTACTTGGGATTGAACTCGGAGAGCAGTATGTCCGTGGAGCCACTTGTCATGCTGTCCATCATGAGTTTGGATGCCGGGAACAAGAAATCATGTAGGAGATCATACACCAATGTTTTACCTGTAATTTACAATAATGAAGAAGCTATTGCTTTTTACATGTAAACTTAAATAAGTTATGTAGCAGGACAATAGATATTTTTAAAGGTAAATAAAAATACTTTTCTATTCTAAATAGGCAAATGAAGGTCGAATCATCATTCAAAATTTTCCGTTCAAATCATTGTGCATAGGAATTGCCTTGGCGATATCTGATATAATAAAAATACAGAATTACAGAAATCAACGGGTTAGTTCCTTGTTTGCTGACATATGGAGAAGACCAACATACGTCATCATACATACAACGTCATCATACATACAACGTCATCAAACGACAACGTTATATATATATAGGCAGCTACAATAATAAATGTTCTTTATTAGACTTTTTTTGAGTTATGTGATACAAAATAGAACCTCAAACTCATGCCTATTTAATACTGAATTTATTAAACTCGCTGGATAAAACTGGTATGATTTAATGCAACCCAATTAATAAATTCATTATTAAACGGGCACTCATATGTAAGATTCTCTCTTTATTGGTGCAATGTAATTAACTACAATAAAAAATTTGCTTTGGACCTTTAAAATAATTATTATTAATGATATACAAATATACAAGTTATGTAGAAAAACTAACAAGAAGCTGCCAGTTTAAATAAAATCATGATTGTGGGGTGACCCTTTAACAACACGAAGGAAGGAATTCAACAGACAACGCATACCACTTTCTTCCTTGTCGACTTCCTCACACGTGAACAGTGTCTTGATGAGTTTGATGTGCCCAGCAAGTACTTGGTTGTCCGTCTCCTTCAGATCCGGATGAACGGTCGGCACAAAATTGCACAACCACGCTATCTCGTCTTCTAACATGGTCGGTATCTCCACTTGGAAGAGAGCCTGGTCTGAACCTGAAATGTAAAAGTAAATGTAACAGACGGTCTTAAATGACAAGAAGGATTATTTGTGTTCTCTCACGATTAAATGGTTACATATTTGTGCTACCACACTGGAATACCATGCTGCAGATACATGGGTTGATACCCCACCCATGCAAATTATACTGACACCAGGCCAACCAGTCCTAGAACTACAATTTATCACATAACGTCCCTTGTTAGCAGTATCGAACACCCATTTAATATTCTATTGTATTACACACGTGTAATACAACCTGGAACGATTTTGATTGGTTGAGTTAAACCTGTAACACTACGCAAGTTTATTAACTGAAACTGTTTTATTTATTACAAATTCACCCAGATCCAGGTCATAAACTTACTATTTGTGACAGCTTATAAAAATAATGCACGTTATACAAAACATTGTTGTTGGTTTGTTAAAAAGTTGGCGTAAACTGCTATTTTGTAAAGAGGTAAAACACGAACTCTTTTATACGCAACGTGAAATTACGACGTCACATATTTTATGACGTTTTGGCGCTAAAGTGTGTCCGATGTCTTGGCGGTTCTATGTCCATCTGAATTAATTTTTACTAATTTGATTGCAATGTTATGTGATAAAAAGGATCTTATACTCGTTCCCATTCCATATAAGATTTATGAAACTCGTTATGAATTATTTTTAATTTTAACTCGCCAAAAGGCTCGTTAAAATTAAAATAATTCATAACTCGTTTCATAAATCTTATATGAAATGGGAACTCGTTTAAGATTCTCTATTTATATGCTGGAAGTCAAGCAAGGAAGCTACTATTACTATGACCCGGTTGGGGATTGAACCGAGTTGGACACCCACACACTAGGCCGCACCGCAGTGCGTCTTTTGAGGAAGCTATATTAGCATTATACTAAAGAACAGAAACGCAACAAGTAGGATAACTCTTGACTTACTAGTGAGATTTTCGAGCAGTTTACACCTGAGATCAAAGTACTGTGAACAATGGTTTAATAATCTGAAATATAAAACACAGTTACAAGGTAGTCAACAAAGGGTCATGTTGTTTCAAAATGCTATATGCGCTTATGTTATTATAGTTTTCCTATACGTTCATTTAGCGTGTGTTCTTTGTCAAGAAATGGTGGACTTGATGAATTTCTCTTTGGTCAACATATCAGTAAGATCTGTAAGCATTTCATATTCCGTATTAGGGCTATTCCCCAGGAAGGCACTTCTGAAACTGAACACCCACCGATAGATGCAAAACTGAGTTGCCTTCCTAGGGCTCCCAGGAATGTTTCAATGGAATAGCCCTTACTAAGGATCCTACAAAAACAAAAGATTATTTTGAAAACAACCATGGTAAAGGATTAAGACACAGCCACTAAGGAGGAAAATGAAGCAGATAATAATCATATCTTTCAGAAATACCACAACCCAACACAGGTCCATAGCTTTGTAATAATATAAGTGACCAACACCGAATAAGCTTCCTGCTTCCATAAGCAATAAAAGACAAAAATAAACACATATATCAGATGCAAATACCTTCTTCTGTCTAGCGCCGAGGGTGGTGATCGACTACAAGACCCCGTACCCTCATACAAGCCCAGGTAATTCCTTAATAGCCGGTAGGCGAGTCATTTACCCTCCTACTTAGGTTAACTGATGGGTTACTTTTAGCAGTCTCCAATACAACAACAAAAGGAAAAACTACAAATCACCCGCCTACTTTAAAAACTTCTTTCCCTGTTACTTAAAAAATGAAGCGGAAGCCCTGCAAGCCCCTGGATAAGAATGAAGATTTAGACGATTGTCAAGTACATACATGTTGTACCTCTGACTAGCTCCGCGGGTGGCGGAAGACGATACCCAGAATGGCAGATATGCCTTGAGTAGAACCTGAAGCAGAAACTGATGCGGTGTTTGCGGGTTGCTCATGGTCTCAATGTGAGGCACGTCCGTCTGACTCAGCAGGTAAAACTGGTCGAGGGCGGCATTACGGATGTCGTTCTCAGAGCAGCCTACCAGTATGTCTATGATGAAGTCACTTACACATGGCAGTGAATAAAATGTAGCTGGAAAAAATAACAATAGAGAAATTAATATATAACGTAATTTTGTGAACCTAACCTAGACAGTAGAAAATTTTGTTCAATGAAAGAGATTAATGTCAAATTTAATATTTTGAATTCATTTAGTAAAATGCTCATGCTTTTGATTCTTAATAATGCATAGTTTTGCAGAAGCAGATACATGTATTATTTTTTTGCTAGAAATAAAACAAGAGGTCAATGACCTTGAAGCTCTACTGATTGATTTTGATTTCAGGAAGTAGTTGCTACAAACTTGTTTTTTGAAAATTTATTTTTAGCCGTGGCGGCCATCTTGAATTTCCGGCCGACCTGAAATTTTGCTAGGATCAATTAGACATCAAGAGCAACATTCCTGTGAAGTTCATGAAAATCCGTCAAGTAGTTTCAGAGGAGAAGTCACTACAAGTTTTCATTATATAACTCTATGTAAACAAAGATGGCCACTGGCAGCCATGTTTAATGTCGAATCAAAAAAATGTTCGACTCGGATAACCATCATGTCATGCTGATCATTTTAGAAAAAGTCCCATATCAATATCACTTAATAGTTTTCAAGAAGTAGTCGCTACAAACTTATTTTTTAACAAGAGGTCAATGACCTTGAAGCTCTACTGATTGATTTTGATTTCAGGAAGTAGTCGCTACAGACTTTGTTTTTTGAAAATCTATTTTTAACCATGGCGGCCATCTTGAATTTCCGGCCGACCTGAAATTTTGCTAAGATCAATAAGACATTAAGAGCAACATTCCTGTGAAGTTTCATGAAAATCCGTCAAGTAGTTTCAAAGAAGTAGTCGCTACAAGTTTTCATTATATAACTCTATGTAAACAAAGCAGCCATGTTTAAGGTCAAATCAAAACGATTTTCGACAAGGACCAACATCATGTCATACTGATCATTTTAGAAAAAGTCCCATATCAATATCTCTTATTGTTTTGAAGAAGTAGTCGCTACAAACTTATTTATTTTAAATCTATTTTTAGCTGTGGCGGCCATCTTGAATTTCCGGCCGACCTGAAATTTTTCTAGGATCAACTAGACATCAAGAGCAACATTCCTGTGAAGTTTCATGAACATCCGTCAAGTAGTTTCGGAGGAGTAGTCTCTACAAGTTTTTACTATATAACTCTATGTAACCAAAGTTGGCCACTGGCAGCCATGTTTAACGTCGAATCAAAATATTTTTCCACAAGGATCTACATCATGTCATGCTGATCATTTTAGAAAAAGTCCCATATCAATATCACTTATAGTTTTCAAGAAGTAGTCGCTACAAACTTATTTTTTAAAAATCTATTTTTAGCTGTGACGGCCATCTTGAATTTCCGGCCGACCTGAAATTTTTATTGGATCAATTAGACATCAAGAGCAACATTCCTGTAAAGTTTCATGACAATCCGCCAAGTAGTTTCAGAGGAGTAGTCGCTACAATTTTTTACTATATAACTCTATGTAAACAAAGATGGCCGCTGGCAGCCATGTTTAATGTTGAATCAAAACGATTTTTGACTAGGATCAACATCATGTAATGCTGATCATTTTAGAAAAAGTCCCATATCAATATCACTTATAGTTTTCAAGAAGTAGTCGCTACAAACTTATTTTTTAAAAATCTATTTTTAGCTGTGACGGCCATCTTGAATTTCCGGCCGACCTGAAATTTTTCTAGGATCAATTAGACATCAAGAGCAACATTCCTGTAAAGTTTCATGACAATCCGCCAAGTAGTTTCAGAGAAGAAGTCGCTACAAGTTTTTACTATATAACTCTATGTAAACAAAGATGGCCGCTGGCAGCCATGTTTAACGTTGAATCAAAACGATTTTTGACTAGGATCAACATCATGTCATGCTGATCATTTAAGAAAAAGTCCCATATCAATATCACTTATAGTTTTCAAGAAGAAGTCGCTACAAACTTGTATTTTAAAACTCTATTTTTAGCTTTGGCGGCCATCTTGGATTTCACATCAACATGAATTTTTGCTAGGATCAACTAGACTTTATGGGCAACATTTCTGTAAAGTTTCATGAATATCCATCCAGTAGTTTCAGCTGTGAAGTCGCTACAAATAAAAGTTTACGGACAGACAGACAGACGGACAGACGGACGACGGACGCCGCACCACGGCATAAGCTCCGCTGATCTCTGATCAGTTGAGCTAAAAATCTATTTTTAACTGTGGCAGCCATCTTGAATTTCTGGCCGATCTGAAATTTTGCTAGGATCAATTAGACATTAAGAGCAACATTCCTGTAAAGTTTCATGAAAATCCGCCAAGTAGTTTCAGAGGAGTAGTCGCTACAAGTTTTTACTATATAACTCTATGTAAACGAAGATGGCCGCTGGCAGCCACGTTTAACGTCGAATCAAAAGGATTTTTGATAAGGACCAACATCATGTCATGCTGATCATTTTAGAAAAAGTCCCATATCAATATCACTTATAGTTCTCAAGAAGTAGTCGCTACAAACTTGCATGAAAATCTATTTTTAGCCATGGCGGCCATCTTGAATTTCCGGCCGACCTGAAATTTTGCTAGGATCAATTAGACATCAAGAGCAACATTTCTGTGAAGTTTCATGAAAATCCGTCAAGTAGTTTCAGAGGAGTAGTCGCTACAAGTTTTCATTATATAACTCTATGTAAACAAAGATGGCCACTGGCAGCCATGTTTAATGTCGAATCAAAATAATGTTCGACTCGGATAACCATCATGCCATGCTGATCATTTTAGAAAAAGTCCCATATCAATATCACTTATAGTTTTCAAGAAGTAGTCGCTACAAACTTATTTTTTAAAAATCTATTTTTAACTGTGGCAGCCATCTTGAATTTCTGGCCGATCTGAAATTTTGCTAGGATCAATTAGACATTAAGAGCAACATTCCTGTAAAGTTTCATGAAAATCCGCCAAGTAGTTTTAGAGGAGTAGTCGCTACAAGTTTTTACTATATGGCTCTATGTAAACAAAGATGGCCGCTGGCAGCCACGTTTAACGTCGAATCAAAACAATTTTTGATAAGGACCAACATCATGTCATGCTGATCATTTTAGAAAAAGTCCCATATCAATATCACTTATAGTTTTCAAGAAGTAGTCGCTACAAACTTGTATTTTGAAAATTTATTTTTAGCCGTGGCGGCCATCTTGAATTTCCGGCCGACCTGAAATTTTGCTAGGATCAATTAGACATCAAGAGCAACATTCCTGTGAAGTTTCATGAAAATCCGTCAAGTAGTTTCAGAGGAGTAGTCGCTACAAGTTTTCATTATATAACTCTATGTAAACAAAGATGGCCGCTGGCAGCCATGTTTAACGTCAAATCAAAACGATTTTCGACAAGGACCAACATCATGTCATGCTGATCATTTTAGAAAAAGTCCCATATCAATATCACTTATAGTTTTCAAGAAGTAGTCGCTACGAACTTGTATTTAAAAAATCTATTTTTAGCTTTGGCGGCCATCTTGGATTTCACATCAACATGAATTTTTGCTAGGATCAACTAGACTTCATGGGCAACATTTTTGTAAAGTTTTATGAATATCCATCCAGTAGTTTCAGAGGAGTAGTCGCTACAAATAAAAGTTAACGGACAGACGGACGGACAGACGGACAGACGGACGGACGGACGACGGACGCCGCACCACGGCATAAGCTCTGCTGATCTCTGATCAGTAGAGCTAAAAATTGCATTATTAGCACAACCCACAATACAAATTATTAACCCACAATTAACAAAAACAACCCACAATGAATACAAATGCCATTCAAACTCACCAATGAGCTCACTGCGTAATTGTAAACAAGTGACAAGAATTTCTAAGGCCTCCTTGGCGATGTTACAGTCCTTGGTGGAGATAAAGTTTTGCTTGACACACACCCCGCCATGGAGACTCTGACAATCACTCTCGCTACCCGTACTGCCTGTCGAACCTGAAAATTAATATATACATCACATGCTACATTCCATACATTCAGGCAAACATTAACCAAAAATCAAAAGGTTATCTACTGGACTTCCCATTCACTACACCTACGGTAACTTTATGATGTGGCAATCTGTTTTCTAGATTTGAGTTAACAACATGTTTTTTGCCCCAACCTTTTTGAAGAAAAGCAGAGGAACATAGAAATAGTTTCATCTTTACGTCTGTCTCAATTTTTTGTTTGACTTGTATTATTTGAATGTTGTTTTAACTTGCCCAACTCTTTCTAACGAATAAATTCTCCTAAGGTTCTTTATCTGGACCACCTGGTTTACGTCCCCATCCGATTGAAGAGGTCAAGAGGAAGTGTTTTGCCCAAGAACACACCGATGAAACTCAGTGGCGACGACGAGACTTGAACAAGAGTCCTTCACTTTCCAGTCTAATGTGCTACCCACTGGGCCATGCCATCCCAATCATTTGTATAACAAAGAAGGTGAAACTTATCTGTACTTGTTTTCTACAAACCTCACGTGAAAGCAGTGATGATTGGCTGAGATAATACAAGGAGGCGGAACATGCATGACCTTCCTTAAGGTAGCTATAGCTATATAAGGTTACCTGTACTACTCTGTCGACTCCGTCTGCCACAGCTATAGGCAGTGGCACTTTCTCTGATTGGCTGCGGTGAACTAAGTAGGTGTAGTTTGCCTGCCGCTGCTGCCCAGGCCACTCTCATAAAGCAGGAAACCGTCTCGGTGAAGTCATGCACCCCCATGGTCTGTACCGCCTGACTGCCCGCAGTCCTAGTCTCCATACTGAAGGAGGCCATGTTGATGACGGGGGTACCACTAGTGGGCGTGGCAGTCACAACAGTGGCCCCTCCAGTAGATCCCAGAGATGAAAACTTGTGATCTTCTTTGGCTGGAGTGAACGCCATGTCCCCTGTGACAGTCTGTCCACATAACAAAAATCTGAAAGATCACATTGGTTATTAGATAATATAAAAACACAAACAGTCCAAAACATCTGACTTCATTATAAGAATCTTTCATGGGTATCCGGTGAAGATAGGGAATTCCATCCCGAGGTAAAAAGTGTTTTTATCGGAACCGCGGCTCTGTCGAGGTTCCGATTAAAACACTTATACCGATGGTTGGAATTCCCTATCTGAACCTAATACCCATGATAGATTCTTTTTCTTGCATATTAGAGACATGTTGTGCGTTGACGCCGCCAGCTATTAACGTCTTGCATGTTTTCCTGCATACCGGATGTTGGTGCGTGCGTGACTTTTATCTTTACTTTTATCTTTACCCATAAAGATAAGGCTTTCCATTCCCCATGTAAAACGTGGATAGCCTTATCCGGTATGAAAGAATTTAAGAATGTTTAATGGGTATCCAGTGAAGATCAGGAATTCCAACACGAGGTATAATTGTTTCTATCCACCGGAGGCTCTGCCAAGGCTGCGATTAAAACAGTTACACCAAGTGTTGGAATTTCCCTACCTAAAACTCTCAACTGATTCTTTTTCTTGCATATCACTGACATTGTGTGCTTTGACAGCACCAACAATCAATCAAAAAAAAAATTATGATCTCTTGACAACTTTTGTACATACCAATATTCTCAAAAGAATCATTCTGAGCCAATTAAAGGTAAAATTCTCATTCTTAGTCAGGACTTACTTAAGTGGGCTTTAAAAAGGAATAACTACAGTTAAACAGAATACAAGGCATTTTTTAAAGTTTTATTTCAAATCAGTTGTTTCGATACGAGGAGTAATTTCTCTTTATATTGACCTTTGTTAGACAGTGTTAGGATTACTTTGTTGTTTCAACATGAATACCATGCTTGTTGCGATGCTTACCATTGTAGAACAGACCCCTGTGGAATCCTTCCGATCGGTTTTGGCCACCCAGATGTTCTAGACAATGAACTTTATTTTTACTTTTAATCTCCTGTACAAAGACGACGTTTTAACACCGGACCGCATACTTTAAGCCGTTTTGATGCTCAGGCATAGCTCAAGTCATATTGCGAATATATTCTTAAAACAGGGATGCAATTACTGAAGATGATGATGATATGATGATGATGATGAGATGATGATGATGATGAATTGATGGCGATGATAAGATAGATGATGATGTGATGATGATGATGATGATGATGATGTCATGATGATATGATGATGAAGATGAGATGATGATGATGATGATAAGATGATGATGATGTTGTGATGATGATGACGATGATATGATGATGAAGATGAGATGATGATGATGATAAGATGATGATGATGATGTGATGATGATGATGATGATGTGATGATGATGATATGATGATGAAGATGAGATGATGATGATGATAAGATGATGATGATGTTGATGATGATATGATGATGAAGATGAGATGATGATGATGATAAGATGATGATGATGATGATGATGATGATGATGTGATGATGATGATGATGATGTGATGATGTGATGATGATGATGATGATATGATGATGATGATGTGATGATGATGATGCGATGATGATGGTGATGATGATGAGATGATGATGATGATGATGATGATGATATGATGATGATGATATGATGATGATGATGAGATGATGATGATATGATGATGATGATATGATGAAGATGAAGATGATGATGATATGATGATGATGATATGATGAAGATGAAGATGATGATGATGACAACCCACCTGGCTAGCTGTAAACACACAGAATAACAGCCCTGTCTCGTGGTATAGTTGGTGTCCTGATGCAGCGACTCTGGCTGGAGGACGTTCACCACGATGGACAGACCCCCTGCCATCAGGAAGTCCTCGAAGAACGCCTGTGAAGTCGCTTTGCATCCCATGTCTTGCGCTGTGGACATCAGCTTACTACTTAATACCTGCAGTTATAGACGTAATGTAAGAGATCAATATGTCACAGAAATATAAACTGCCAAAATAGGTTTTAAATTATCAACTTAATGTAGGTAAGCATATGCTCTATAGCATTGCATTGTTTTTAGGTCGCAAGACTGTTAGATAAAAATGATTTACAACTTTATAATAATGTGTAGTTGGTACGATGAGAGAGAAATGGAAATATATACTTTTATATAAGCTCATTCTGATCGACTCGACACGGAGATCAGGGCCCTGTTTTATTAAACATCTGACGATAAATCTCAAATTTTAAAATCGTTCACCTTTTTCACCTACGCATTCAATGTAGATAATTATGTGTGCACGTAGTGCAGAAATATCACATGTATAAGAAAATGAAATGAAATCATGTTTATTTGAAAAGTGGAATTTATAGTGAAGCATTTAAGAAATTGATTTACGATCAAAATGGTCGTAAGTTGTTTCATAAAACGGGGCCCAGATGTGTAAGGCAACAAGATAAGAGTGATCATGTGCTATAATAAAGTTTTTTTTCTTCTCCTATTTTATAGTAGAATCATATTATGTTATTTCTTAAAGGGACACTGTCCATAAGTTAGCAGATATTGAACATAACAAAATAACTGACTGACTTTTGTTCAGTGAAATGTATACATGAAAACATGAGCATAGACTCAAAGAAGTTGGTAGTAATATATTCATGAGTTTGAAAAAAAAAAAGAGTTTTATTATTTGTAAATAATGCGGGACTCACAAGAAGACAATATACAAGCGTTTTGCTTTCTTCTGGATCCTAATTCACCGTTAATCATTACGTAATTGTATGTCTATATAACACAAACAGTATAAATTGCGAATAAAATAGTGTTTAAACCAAGTTTCCCATCAGACATGCCTCCATCAGAGAGCACACATGCGGAGCAGAGGTCAATAGTCTTATCCACTGAACTTTCAAGTTTTCTAACGCACCAGCAAACGGTTTCAGAACTGGATATCCTGTTTCATTTGTATTTTTAATTCCTAACATACAACTAAACAGTACTGTACCTCGAGGTTATAGAGGACCCTGAATGCTGACATGTCGGGACTGCTGCAGTCAAACAAGGCCTTGAGAACTTCCTGGGGGGTCTGTCTTGGACTGGGCACGGAGGTTACCTTTCTAGGACTTGACCTCGGACTGAGGTCATCGGATGATCCTAGGGTTGGGAGCTGCTGAGAGAAAAAAGCAAACATTTTAGATAGCACGAGGATTTACATGTGTTATAAACAGACTTCCTTAAAGTAGCTAATCTGCCAACAATAGCCAAATTACACCATTTCTAAACTCACTGACGACGAGGTATAACTTACATATGTTGAGAGTCCAAACTCTATAGACACATACAATATAAACGGCTTTAACCAGCCAGGCCAAACCCCGAAACTGGAGCGTCGAAGTTAAGAGTTACCAACTCATAATTCATTTTATGCATATTTAAAAACATGTATTTTAAAAACCTGTCAATAAAACTATATTCTAATCGAAGAGTTTTCTTAGTGTCATTTTTCCGTTATTTGGCAGGTTAGTTTCTTTAACATACATCTTCAATGAATGGAATAGATCGTTACAACACTGTACATTAGAATTATACAAAAATAAAATGTAGAGATACTTTAAATTCATACACATGTAAGCCATTATCAGTAGATATGATACATATCAACTTAGGCAATCAATTATTTGTCTTTTTGTTTTTGTTAGCAAATACCATGAATTTTTTTGCTAATTTTTATATTAATCCTGTTTCTGTAGCATTTTCCAAAATATTATTCTAGCTTGTTCATTAGTATATGATAAAGAGTAGTGTATTAGTGTTCATGTGTATGAGCGATCTACATAGCCATATTTTTGTAATTATTTTATTGCATAAAAAAAGTGAGTAAAATAACACCTGAGCAAAATAATCACAATAATAATGAAGTCATATAAATATATTTTAAATAACATTTTGACGACCTACCCTGGTTGAGATTGAATCTAAGGCGTCTATAACAGCTGGATCTGTTGGTATCAACATCAGCAGCTTTCTCACCCGGGTCGTTATTCTGAAATATAAGCTTTTCAGTCGTTATTTGATCCAAGGGAAATAAATGCTCACAGTTTAACAAAACTAGATTATCGTTGTTGTCTCCCTTGGTGTGAATGTGATTCTTCTATTAAAATCACTTTCGTAGGGCCTTTCTTTTGCATCAGTGTAACTCATAGGGTCTTAAATGACATAATTGACCGCCCCAGAGACACTTGGACTCAACTGATTCAAAACTAAGGCAGAATACTGTGAAGTGGTATTATGGTTTATGAAGGGTATTGGTATTCCGAGTGCTTTGACTTCATCTTTGTTATCGATATCATCAATAGAACCGCAAAATAATAAACACGATTCAATCACAGCACGAATAAGTATAAACACATGAATATTAATGAGGGTACTTCACAACTGGGGTATCTCAACATACTGCAAAACACTTGTCCGAGGGGATAAGGTCATTAACAGATAAGGATTTCAGTTACTTTATTGCATGTGTGTTCAATTGTCCACAATGCCCACATTAATGGCAGTATTTTGTCCTGCGGACAGATTTAAGATCCAGTCAAATTAATTTTGGGGACTTTTTTTTTTGGAGATGCCGGACGCTCTCATTGCTTGCGAAATGAGATTGGAGATTTGCGGAATGAGGCCCGGAATGGATTTTGAGGAGCACCGGGCATTGGGCTATCATATTTTTTTAGCACTCGACTTGCGTAAGATCAAATTATGTCATTCAAAAGGGTAATTATTATTAACGCAGCCTACATACTTTGTTTCCTCTGACTACATACTTTGCTTCCTCTGACTACATACTTTGCTTCCTCTGACTACATACTTTGTTTCCTCTGACTACAACTACATACTTTGTTTCCTCTGACTACATACTTTGTTTCCTCTGACTACATATTTGGTTCCTCTGACTACATACTTTGTTTCCTCTGACTACATACTTTGTTTCCTCAGACAACATACTTTGTTTCCTCTGACTACATACTTTGTTTCCTCAGACTACATACTTTGTTTCCTCTGACTACAACTACATACTTTGTTTCCTCTGACTACATACTTTGTTTCCTCTGACTACATACTTTGTTTCCTCTGACTACAACTACATACTTTGTTTCCTCTGACTACAACAACATACTTTGTTTCCTCAGACAACATACTTTGTTTCCTCTGACTACATACTTTGTTTCCTCTGACTGCATACTTTGTTTCCTCTGACTACATACTTTGTTTCCTCTGACTACAACTGCATACTTTGTTTCCTCTGACTACATACTTTGTTTCCTCTGACTACATACTTTGTTTCCTCTGACTACAACTACATACTTTGTTTCCTCTGACTACATACTTTGTTTCCTCTGACTACAACTACATACTTTGTTTCCTCTGACTACAACTACATACTTTGTTTCCTCAGACAACATACTTTGTTTCCTCTGACTACATACTTTGTTTCCTCAGACTACATACTTTGTTTCCTCTGACTACATACTTTGTTTCCTCTGACTACAACTACATACTTTGTTTCCTCTGACTACAACTACATACTTTGTTTCCTTTGACTACATACTTTGTTTCCTCTGACTACATACTTTGTTTCCTCTGACTACAACTACATACTTTGTTTCCTCTGACTACAACTACATACTTTGTTTCCTCTGACTACATACTTTGTTTCCTTTACTTTGTTTCCTCTGACTACATACTTTGTTTCCTCTGACTACATACTTTGTTTTACATACTTTGTTTCCTCAGACTACATACTTTGCTTCCTCTGACTACATACTTTGTTTCCTCTGACTACATACTTTGTTTCCTCTAATTCTGAGAGCTGGTACAGCATCTCAAACACTTGACCTCCAGCAGCCATGATCACCCCTGGCAACATCTTCTCCTGCTCCAGGTCAAACGTCTGCTTGGATATGCCCGTACAGGACGGCTGAAACATACAGATGATTTACAAACGGTACATAATCAAGTTACAATATAGGCATGAATGAGTAAAGAAGCACCTTACCTGAAACTACTGATTGGAGTGCTTTTTTAACCAAGTTTTCCTGCATTTTAAAGACTCTTATCTTATCTAGTTTTAATCCTTAGCAAGTACGAAAAGTTTGCTTCATTACTGCTATACATGCTTATTGACTAACTATCCCAGATACCTCTTGTTTTTAATTCCTATTCTGTAATAAAATGTTAAAAAAAAACACACAAAAACAGGGCTTTTTCCAGGTATTTTGGGAAAAAGAAGCCTTGTTAAATTTCTATCGTAAAATTGACCAAATTGGGCCAATTGAGAATTGTTTACGTCAACATTTTGCAAGTTAGGGCGAGGTAAAAGCCATACCACTTATATGGATTACTATGTAACATAAGGGATGTATCAGTACAACAAAAATGTAAAAAAAAGAAGAAGTTTTTTTGACATTATTTTGCATTTGGAACGCGTCTGTTTTTCGGCCCGGTGAGACACCTAGAAAAAAATCTCAAAAATAAGGTTTCTGCTTCTCTTGTAAAATGTTCAAAAAATTTGAGTCATCTAATGGAATTGGTTCCCTAACAGTGAATTATAACTAAGCAAATTCTCTTCCCTAAAAATACAAAAGACTGGAAGCAGGTCCGTAAGGCACAATACGAAAAGCATCAATAGTACCATATGGATAAAACTTGTATTTTTATAGGAAAGAAATGGAGAGTATGACAACACTTAGTCACAGACTACTTTCCTTATTTATAACAGATGCTGTTTCTTCAGTATGCTGGTTAATCTTTTTTCTTTTTCTTCTAATGTTATCAGAAATGCTTTGCTTGTCATTTAATAAAGACGAAGACACTGATTTTGTTCCTTCTGTTTTCAATGTAAATCAGATTATTGGAATTTCAGTTATTCTAAATGTTCAGTTGTTGACTATTTAAAGGTCACAATCTTTTAAGAAGTCCTTTCACTCGTTGATTCAAAGTGTGAAAAACATAATATATAGCAGATTACAAATCAAAGCAAGCAACAATGAAGTTCTCCGGGAAAACAAAAATGCTATGAAGTCTTTACTACCATGATGCTGATAAAATATTATTTGTGACATGTTTGTTAAAAGATGTTAGGCAAACTAAATCAAAACACAAGCGCACAACTTATTTTCAGTAATTAAGCAAAGAGCATCGATTGGGTTAAAACAATATAAACAAGAATTAAGCTCATTTAACAAGAGCGAAATAAATATGATTACAAGACATGAGTGCATCTATCTAAAGAACAATAGTTATTAGTAAATATGCAAGATTGTATATAGTCGATGTTGGAGCCGGTATTTAATTCACTGCAAATTCATACTACTAAAACCATGTTTAATATTTTCCAACATTTCCTTTTGAAATATGTTTTAATATAAGACAGACAGAAGCATTATAAAAAGCTGTGCAAAACAACAGTGCTTTGGAGAGGCAAAGAACTGAACTGATGTCCCAGTGGGATTCGAACCCGCAGCGGTGAGAGGTGAAGGTTTGCAATGCAACGGCCACGGAGATGTCCTTATAAAGCAACATAATAATGCATATATACAAGCGACATATACATGCACACATGCATAGCAAAGTGTTGAAAACACGGAGAGAGTAATGATTCTTAAAAAGCAGAGTTGACAATACAAACAGCTCCCTAGGAAAGTTAATAGGCAAAAACCTATTAAGGCCTAAAAAAAAAAAATTGTGTGGTTCGGGTCACCCGACCCTACCTACGAATACACGCCGACCCTGACGTTTTTTTGGTCCATTTCGAAAAAAAAATAAAAAAATAAAAAAAAAAAAAAAAAAATAAAACATATAACAATATAAACTCACAGTAATTATAGTACATAATTCAGTGCATCTTCCCTGACGTTTTTTTGGTCCATTTCGAAAAAAAAAAAATCCGACCTACCCTACCTACCAATTTTGAACATGTTACCCGAACCACACAATTATTTTTTTTAGGCCTAAGCAGCTGACTCAAGTATGAAAATGGTACTATACTGTTGTTGCTATTAGCTTTAGTAAAGACTGTATAAGAATGCATTATGAGTATCCATGTGACATAAGGAATTCTTGCATACCGGACAAGGATATCCGTCATTTTACCAGGGCTAGATATTTCCATCTCACCCTAGGGTCGAGATAAATTTCATGCGCGCCAACATCCGGTATGCAGGATAATATGTAAAACGTTAGTAGCTGGCGTCGTCGACGCACAACATGTCTCTGATATGCAAGAAAAAGAATCTATCATGGGTATCCGGTTCAGATAGGGAATTCCAACCCTCGGTATAAGTGTTTTAATTGGAATTCCCTATCTTCACCGGATACCCATGATAGATTCTTATAATCTCACCCTTGAGCATGAGTGAGATATCCAATTCCCACACAAGGAATTGTTTTCCTATTATTATTTTTTTTTGACTGACACTAAATAATATCTTTAAATTTCTTTAGTTAAGAAGTAGCAGAAGTTTTTGACTGACACTAAATAATATCTTTAAATCTCTTTAGATAAGAAGTAGCAGAAGTAGTAACCAATGAAAGTATTTCTGGAACTGATGGAAATCACAGTATGGTTTGTAAACGTATATATAAAGAAGAATGAATTCCATTTTTTACGGCATCTCAGTTAATTCAACCAGGTGACCCAAGGTTTTTTCCACACTAGTATAAAAACAAAATGTGTTATTTGTAAGAATTCTGATGTAGTCAAAGCAAGGCTTTTGTTATTAATAGCCAGCAGACGGGTGATTTACCGTCCTACTTTTGTAAACCGACCGGCTACTTTTAGCACTCCCCAACAGATCAACAAGAAGAACTAAAATTACCCGCCTCCTTTTAAAACTTACTCAAAAACAAAGGGAAAGCCAGTATTGCATTAACCTACAAGAAATAAATATGGCAGAAAGTGACAATATTTGTTTAGTAAAGGTTGAATTAGGCACACAATAACACTACTCCACCTGACCCTAGTAGTTACCTGGTCTGACTTTACTGTATCCTGTACCTGTGTGTAACATGCAGGTAGTTTATATACCACTATTATGTACTAATATTTTTAAAGATATAACAATAATATTTAATACATATTTTTGGTATCAAACAGAGAATTGTCATATGGCAGGCTGGCTAATATACCTTGGCTGGGAGCATGGAAGTGTACCTGTGAAGTGTCATGAGTGTGTTTTAGAGTGTTTTTTTTAGCTTTTTTTGTTAAGTCTGACCCGAAGACCTCAATAAATTCATTTTATAAGGACATAATTTATCAATTTTTGAAACCTAATGAAAAATATGGACTATGAAAATATTAATAAAACTTTCTTTTAAAACTGAAAATGACAAACTCTTTAAACTGTATGGTTGTTTTTAAAGTAAGTAACTGTTCTGGGTGAGTACGTCCTCACAGTAGAGTACTTGGTGCATATGGGAAGTCACTTGTCATCTTAGTGCCATGCATTCCATACAAATACTACAACTGTACGAGTGTTATATTGCAGAGTTAAAGAAGTCATGGCATTCTAGATCATTAGATAAGATACAACGGATGAGTTACCTCCTTTGACTGGGACGATCCTGCTGTGGAAGACGGTGTGACCATCCGCACCTGCACCATCTGATTGTCTTCAAAATCTAGTTGGTGTAACAACTTCTGGTCCTTGTTTGGGCTAAGCTGAAAATTGTTAAAAAAAAATATCCCATTAATGTGAACAAAATTTCCATGTGTCCTTTTAAAAGAGAGAAATTCATTTAAAAGTAAAATCTCTGACACTCTCTTTATTTCAAAAATCTCACTTGTCGAGACAATGAAATGTTGTAATGCTAAATATGCAAAGTGAACACTTACAACGTTACTCAGGAGTTTATCCTGGGCCACAACCTGTATATTCTCCGTGGTTTGTCGCATACGGTTGGCAATCTTCACCCGCACGTTACCCAGGGTCTCGTTACTGTGACACTGTGGTGGAGGGGATATACACATGTTAGAAAACATATCATGATTATGAGTCTGATGATGTTACTTGAAGAATCTGCATTTTAACAAACTACCGCTTTTCCTAATATACACATTTTCTCTAAAATCTTTTACTTTCCCAACTTAAAAAGGAGTCATACTTATATAAAGTCACAAATAAAAATGTAATTTAGTTTTCATTCACATATCACACTCATCCGATGTATTATTATAACACATTCAGATTGAAATAAAAACTAGAAGAGTGTTCCACTGAACACTTGTGTCCCCTGCCACGTGCTTATTTCAGAAAGGGCAATCAAACTACAAAGTTTGAAGACGGGGTGCAATTCTTCATGAAAGGCGCAGATTTTTTTAAAAATGTTAGAAGTTCCTGAAAATGGGCATAAATCTGCATTGGATAATTGATAAGGAAGAACTATATAAGTTTCATGACCATAAGCCAATATTTTGCGAAGTTATGAGCTAGGTTAGGTTGCAGGTTCAAGTTTTATGAAAAGGGCACAACAATGCCGAAATAAAAGTCAGGAGTTATTGAACATGTAAACGGCATTGAATAATTGATAAAGAAGAACCGTATAAAGTTTTATGACCATAGGCCAATATTTTGCTAAGTTATAAGCCAGGTTAGGTTGCAGGTTAGTTTTATGAAAAGGGGCTAACTCTGCCAGAATGAAAATCAGAGTTATTGGACATGTGTAACAACATTCCTTGGGGTAAGCTGAAGATGTGTGTGAAGTTTCACGAACATAGGCCAAATATTTTTCTAGTTATGGCCAGTTATGAGCTGGATTAGGTTGCAGGTTAAATAATTTATAAAAAGGGACATAACTCTGTAAAAATGATAGTCAGAGTTGTTAGACATGTGTAACGACATTCCTTGAGGTAAGGTGAAGATTGTGTAAAGTTTTATGAACATAGGCCAAATACTTTTCAAGTTATGGCCAAGGTTAGGTTGCAGGTTAAAGTGTGACGGACGACGGACGAACAAAGTGATCCCTAAGTGTCTGCCATGCTACACAGGCGATACAATAGCCTTGGTTCTCTACAAGAGATTTATTGCCGAATTTGTATTTCTTTTGTATCCTTCAATGTGGCAACATACAGTCCAATGGCAGTATATTTATAGAAAATATCAACCTACTGCTCAGCTTTTTGTACATGGATGAGCTGAGGGAAACCAACTATAAAAAACACATAATCCGGTGTCAATACTTACAACTAACATAAATTCCTGTTTTGGGGCCTCACACGTTACAAATAGATTAATCTGATATCCCTGAAATGAGGCTCCATGAGGGAGAATTGTACGATGACTGACGTGAAGTTCTTCCACACTCAACACATACATCTCTGCTATCCACAACAGTCGCTCGATATTGAGCAACTTTATAGATCTGAAACACACATAATTTATTGTCATATTTTTGCTATCCACAACAGTCGCTCGATATTGAGCAACTTTATAGATCTGAAACACACATAATTTATTGTCATATTTTTGCTATCCACAACAGTCGCTCGATATTGAGCAACTTTATAGATCTGAAACACACATAATTTATTGTCATATTTCAAAATCAGGATTTTCCAATTTGGATAATTATGCCAATGTGGTATCTACAGACGGACACAATGTATGTGCCTATACATTCTTGATAGCCAATATATTTTAGTTTGCATCTGGAACTACAAAGAGAATAAATCGCTCTTTTAACATTTTTTTTATATTTTAATCTGAACTCTTAGTGTTTTTTGAACTTTCTGTGTGCTTAAAAGTTATTACTGCTTGCCTTAATTTACAATATGTACAATGCCCGATGCGTGAACATCTCTTAATTTCTACAATATTAACTTTTACAAAACAGATTGTCATTGTCATTTAAAAACGAAATAAACTGCAATATCCATGAGAAAGAAATCTATCACATATCAGACAGAACTCTCTTGATATCGAAAAACAACAACATCAAGTATGGCAAAGTAGACAGATTCCAACTCAACTGATCCATGCACATGTATGACAGACACGTCTGCAACGTAATGTAGGTAAACTGTCCACTTACTTTGTTGGCACTGAGACATTAGCCACTTCAGGCACAATGGGGGCTGTGAGAGTTTTGGTAGCGCTGGAGATAGCCTGAGCTATGGCAGTTCCACTGACACCTACCATCGACGTCTGTGGGGGAAAATAATGGAATTCCTTCATATGTAAAATGATGGTAAATAATTTTTGATTTGTTTGTTTGTTTGTATGGTGACTTTACGTCATTTTCAACACATGTAAGGTAATATATGACGGTCGATTTTTTTTGTGGTGGGAGGTGTACAGTACTGGTTCTACCCAGGAAAAGTGGGTGGTCTGCCTCACTTACAAGTCGAGCTCCCAGTTGGATTCGAACCCGCAGGGATGAGAGGCGAAGGTTTACAACACAACGTCGTTAACCATTCCGCCACGGAGACACTCCTAAATTTTGAACTGTTTATACCAAATGTTAATATATAAAGATAAATGACAAAATATTTAGCCTGAAGATATGCAACATGCTATTAGAGTTAATGCAAAGTGTATCAATGAAGTGTATATGCCAGGTAACACAAAAACTGGCAAAATAATTCTGCACATGTAAATTCAAACTTTATTCTCCCCCACTTTATTGTCCCTGTATGGGAGGAGGTCTTTAAACCTTTGAAATAAACATAAATAGTTTTCAATATTAACATCCAAATTCAAAACACATATATGACACGTTTCAAAAAAATCTCACCTCTAATCTTGTTTTACATTCATTGATGAACTTTCTATGCAGGTTCATTGGGTCCTGAAGGAAGGAAAACAAAACACCCAATTAGGTAAGATACATTAATTAGGTCAGTTCCAAAACAATACTTAGCTAATAAACAGGATGCAAGTAGAACAGGTTAAATAACACTGGTCCATCTAGAAGCTAGGGCTGGCAACAGTATGTCGACGAAAAGCCGTTGCTGAGTCGAGGAGAATGTGATGAATTATTTACGCATCGAAGCACTCTCAATCATATGGAAATACACACTGGCGAAGTACCGTTTAAGTGTACAGTAAGCTTGTCATTCACCAGTAACTCTCAACATACACTTGTGAATTCACACTGATAAGAAGCTCTTAGAGCTCCTATACACTTACACTCGTACAACAGAAGGGTTACAGTAACAACTACTAACCTTTTTCAGTCTGGACGCCAGATTAGTGTACGACATACTAAGAAGCAACTGGATGGCATTATCCGCTATCGACTCATCTGGGGTGTTAAGACACAGTTCCCATAGAAACTCCAGACCTAGTAACTCCGCCTTCTCAGCGACCTATAGTCCGAGGTAGAAATACATGTTACAGATATTCCACCTCCATGTTGGTAATATATGATTATTATAATTTCGGCGACAACAAAAAATCCTAAATATTAAAGTCATCAACTACCCAGGTTTCTTATTCAGATCTTATATGTACATTATATTACAAAGTTAAAAATAATATCACAAATACATAATTTATTATGAGGCATTGCTTGAAGCGAGGGCTTCTGCACCCTTCATCAATGCACATCTATTTCTCTTCACATACAATCGGGCTAATGATCCTTTTTTTTTTTTCTCTTATAAAGCAGCACCATTGTTTACAGAAATCCTATTCAAGTCGTACGTTTCAACCAGTTTCCCTTTTAAATACAATCTATTAATATCAAACTTAATGAAAGAACACCATACGCCATGCAAATAAAGGATACATATCAAATAAATCTCACAACTACGGCGCTAAAATGGCATACATATGTAGTCTTCCTATTATCAAACACTTCCTTTTATTATCAACTGGAGGGAGAAGCGATTTCTCCGTTTTGGGAGCCTGGCTCGACCCTTTTGCATATACTAGCTAGGTCTTTGTATTATATTTTAGTTTGGATTATTGTATTAACAAAGTTAATCAATAAAACATAAAAAAAAACATTTACTCGTATTTATATACGCCATAAAACACAACAGATAGAGTTGCCAAGTAGCTCATAGAGAAAAGATATCTATGGAGTTGATTTTACATGTAGGTTGTTATTCTCATATGATCACAGATGACCTACCAGAGTTCCACCAGCATCCTTCTTCAGTCTGTGGTCATTCCTGTTCACATTCTCAAAATATGTCTTGAAGCACCCAAACCCTACGATATAAATAAGTACAAATTAAACGTTATCAATAATACCCTTTCTGCAATTTAAACGTAAGAAAGAAACATTAGTAAAATGGCCGGTCACCAATCTGACAAAAAAACAAATGATTTCATAAAAGTTAATTCTAATGTATACTTCTATCTGATCTATAAACTTCTGAACTAAAAGTTGACCAGTTCAGTCAAGAGTGACCTTGTACTGAAGGTAAAAAGGTCATGGAAACATTTGTATTGTTGGAAAGCTAGTGATCCTACTTAACAACTGTGCAAATTTCAAATCGATCTGTTGGAATGTATTAAAGTTAAGATTGTTTTAGAGAAACTCAGGACAAAATTATTAACCAAATGTTTTCGCCACCCGCCGCCCAATGACAACTGTCAATCTTACAACCGATTCATTGAGAAATCTGGTTAAAAAAGAAACGAGGGACAAAGAGGAAAGAAATAAGAAAGAAGTAACTACTATAATATAACTTGTACCCTTTTCACTGATCTTGTTGGGGTCAATCTTCAGCAGTTCATTCTGGAAGAGTTTACTCTGTGTCTCATTGTCCAGGTCCATCAACCCCTTACTGAACCATTCGTAGCAGGTCTGAATCGGAAATAACATGACGAATATAAGATAACCCTTAACCCGCTTAGCATGACTATAATAGCCTTTGCATCCATTGTAAAGCCTGCTCTGGTTTTACAATGGACGCAAACGGTTTTACAATGTCCGGCTGTTGATCAGTCATTTCCCCCCAAAACACCCCTTTGTCACATAAATGGAATGTTCCTAATTCAAAGAAAGAACAGTTCATTATATATATGTAGTGGTAAGGGTTAACAAATATTGCATCAAAATGATCATTCAAGGTCAGGAGGAATATTCATTGGAACATGTGACAGCTTTTACTTTTTTTCATTTATATGTGGACATTTCAACTTCACCAGAGCAGAATAATTTTTGAATCAGATACCACCATGCCCGATGGTTCTTGTGACTGGCTAATTAAATAGCTAGCTTTATCAAAATGTGAACCAATCACAGAAATATAGAAAAAAAGAGAGCTCTTAACCATATAGCATAATAAATTGCAATGGACGTGCTTGCTTACAATAATTACAAAAGGATATATTCCATTATATGGTTCACCACGAATAAATTGATTTTTATAAATAACAGATGTCTTGCTCTACAAATTCTAGAAATGATATAAACAGCTAACAGATCTACCTACCTCCTTGTCCCATGTACAAGCCTCTGGTGATGCCACAAGTGTGCCCCAGATCTCCCGGGACCTGTTCCACGGCAAGTACAACACACCCTCCTGTAGGACGTACTGCAGGAACAACAGATGGGACTGCACATACTGAAATAAACAGGTGCCTGATTACCACATCAGTAACATGACTTTACCATATCAGTGTTGTGTTTTTTTCCCTTTTATTCCAGCTCAGGGAAGTTATTTGCATGCAAAAAAAAGAATGTAAACAGCCTGTATCAAACACTTATAATAATCCCAAATGTGGAGTGAGAGAACATAATATTCACTGACATTTATGATGAAAGAGCATCAAATCTATTTCGGTCAAGTTTAAAAACGTTTACTCCTATCATCAGCCTTCATTTAACATCACTTCAAGAAAATATATTTTGAGTAAGTACTGAACAGTATTCTGTCGAAGCTCACCTCAGAATGTGGATATCTTCCATCAACAAAGGTGTTCTGGTCTAACTGACCCTCGCCCACGGCAGTGGCTGCCTGTTTGTGACACTTGACAAGACTTTGAGTGACAAGCTTTATAATGTCAAAGTTCTTGTTGAGATCGTGTAAAATACCCTGAAACAGACAAGGTAGATGGCTAGCATAAGTAGCACGTGGCTGGAACTAGCACAAGTAGCATGTGACTGGAACCAGCACCAAGTGGCATGTGGCTGGAACTAGCAGAAGAAGCACATGGCTGGAACTACGTTTATGTCAATACACATATTTGTGGCAAGACGGGTTTCTAGACAGAAGCAGAAATGTAAATTTGTGTCCGCATTAATGTTATGCACAAATTCTTATTTTAAAAGAAAATTCAAATCAAAAGAAAGGTCTCGATGTATTGTGGGAATATTAATTTCTTCAAAATTGTACATATGCAACATTGCATGTAGGCATATGCCATTCCATCAATTAATTTCATATATTTGATATTACATCATTTGTAAGACAACTCAAGCAATGTTCACAGATAATTTACGTGGTACCTGATAATATCTGTTAAATGAGAATATCGTAAGTTACCTAGTTCGCTTCTATTTAAAACTAAGTATTACTACTTGAGTTGCTAAGGCTCGTAAAATAAAGCATGAAACATTATTCAACGAGTGCCATATTTTTTCATGTTAAACAACACTCCCTATAACTATATATCTATATTTTCTTTAACTACATAAGTAAAATGAGCTTTTTTACTACTATGTAGGTGAGTATATTACAAAAGATAAACAACAGTTAGAATGAACAACCATTGGTGAATAATTACTACATAGTGTCGAAAGCTATATTTACGTTAGCATAATCTATAAGTGAACAAATCGTAACAATGTTTCGGTCTATTTTTACTCTCACTAACAACAAGTGAATGTTATATATGCGGCATATCTACTACCTTATCTTGTTTAAAGCTGTGCTTGAGTATATTTTTACTCAACTGGTGAAGCTGCTTGAGGGACGGTAACACACACACACCCTGAAATGGTTACAACACAAGTGATTACAATATGTACAGACATGCAGTCACACACAGAAATATAGTTGCTTGCCATGCAGATATGCGCTTTTTCACCTAATAAATGGGCGACCTAATTGACAAAATTACTTATTCAACCCTTTACAACATACCATAAGGAAACCAATTCCCAAATTTAGCTGAGCTAGGACAAGAAATGCAAGAAATGTAGACTTGTAAACACAGACTACACGCAAAATTTGATTTGAAATAAGACACCTTTTAAGGGCTTTCAGAATTAGGGTTTATGGGAGCCCAAGCGTTACAAGAACCAAAATTACTTAAGCAGCCCTTAAGATAATGTTATAAGGAAGCTCATGGCCAAATTTGGTTGTGCTAGGATAAGAAATGTAGGAGATATAGACTTGTAAACACAGCTTACACGCAAAATGTTATGTGAAATGGGACACATTTTAAGGGCGATCATAATTTGGGTTCCATGGGAGCCCATGTGTTACAGGAACCAAACTTACTTATGCAGCCCTTAAGATAATGCTATAAGGAAGCCCATGGCCAAATTTGGTTGTTCTAGGATAAGAAATGTAAGACATAGACTTGTAAACACAGCTTACACGCAAACCTTGATGTGGGATGCCGACGCTGACGCAAGTACATAAGCTCTCTTATTCTATGAATAGTCAAGCTAAAAATCCCTAAGCTTTATCCACAGAAATGTTATTAACATTTACAATAACAAATCCAAGGTGTCATGCTTTTGGGATCTTTACATAGAAAAAGACATACTGAAATATTTTCTAGATCTGAAATTACTTTTCACAGCAGGGATATAATACTGAGTTTTGTCTGCATGATTTTATGTTCCTGTGTCATTAACTAACTGCCAACAACAAAATGTGCAGGTTCCTACCTTTTTTATGTCATCGACACATTTGGACACATAATTCCTCTTTATTTGATCCTTGACTGTGTACGAGTCATTGAGTATAGCTAGATGTTCTTCCAGCGCCAGTTCAATCAGATGTGTGGATAATGCTGGTAGATGGGACAGGTCCCACAGCAGTTGTAAAATCTGGATGAAAAAATGTATGTTATACATTTAATTTTATTCATGAAATCTTTTCATATTATGTAAGTTTTCCAAATTATTATATTTAGTTAAAAATTGCATTTCAAATGCAAAACACTATTATGGAGTATGTCCCAATGAAAGTGCATTTAAAAAAGGTAAATAAGAACTCTATTTATACAACTTTCAGTTTAATGTTTACACCTTTATCTAGACAGTGCTACCCTTGAATAATAAATACAAACTTAACATGTGAAAATCAATACACACGTCCCTGATCATGACATAAGCTGAGTATTTATTAACATGATTTAAGCACAAATCCATGAGTGAAAATGTATAATATCGAAATTACGACCACTATTTACTCCTTTTTAATAGCCTCTTTAAAGGGACACACGGCAATCTTGATTTTTTAAAAATTCACGGCGTCCCGTTAGTTTTTCTCTTCACTTGCATTTGTTCAATCATTAATAGTAATTGTTAGAACAGTTCAAAGCAAATTATATTTACATATTACTAACTTTTTATAATAGTGCATCAATAATATATTTAACAATTTGGTCAAATAGTGAAGAAAATTGAAATCTCAAATTTTTATTTAATCACATGCAAGCAGTTTTAAAGTCAAAATGACGCAGGATAATTAAATTGAGGAGCACATTTTAATGTTTGAATAAAACTCAAGATTGCCATGTGTCCCTTTAATAAATCAAAATGCAGCATCTCCTAAATTGAGCTAACCTGACTTTGAGGACAAATAATGTAACAATATATCGAAGGGTCAAAACTATTGTCACTTGTTCTGTATTAACCCGTAACCCGCTAAGCATGACCATAATGGCCTTTGCGTCCATTGTAAACCCAGATCAGCCTGCGAGTAACGTAGTCACTTTGTCACATAAATGGAATGGTCTTAATTCAAAGAAAGAATAGTCCATTATATATATGTAGGGGGTTAAAGGTTAATAAGCAGCCTCTGTAGCTCAGTGGATAAGGCCTTGGACTTGAGAACTACAGACCTCTGCACCGCGTGGGTTAGTAACCTGGTGGAGGCATATCTCATTCCTTCTGAGATGGCTGTCCTAATATAACCGTTGATGTGTTTACAGTACTTAACCCTGCTACATATATAATGGTCTGTTCTTTCTTTAAGACCATTCCATTTATGTGACAAAGGGGTGTTTTGGGTAAAATGTCAGATCAGTTACTCGCAGGCTGATCTGGGTTTACAATGGACACAACGGCTATTATAGTCTTGCTTAGCGGGTTAAGGGTTAAAATCATCATTTCATCATCATCATCATCATCATCATCATCTGTATTGATATATAGTTACAATAGTTTCAGTTCAACCCTCGCTACATCTGTCCAGACCTGATTTGTTGTCTTTGGTATTTTAGCATCCCTTCCTATCTTGCCTATCAGACTCAGCAGCTTTTCTCTAGACTTGTCATTCTCTTCTTGCCATTTCTACAAAACACAATTCATTCATATCACAATGGGCTTTACGCTCATTTTTATAATTATGCCACATGACTGGTTAAAATAAAAGCATGAGTTATAGAACCTGGTTCTATGATGTAGTCTAATGCATGAGTTATAGAACCTGGTTCTATGATGTAGTCTAATGGTGCCGAAGACTTGTGTGAAGGTTCAATCCATTATGTGAAGTAGTTTCCCAGATACACGTTATATCACGTTAACCAACATTTTCAATCTAAAGATCTAAAAGGTGCAACAATTTTGTTAAATTAAAAGCATAAATTATAGAATCTGGCTGTATGATGTTATCTAACGATGCCGAATATATGTGTGAAGATTCAATCCATTATGTGAAGTAGTTTCCCAGATACAAGCTTCCATACAAAACCTTAACCAGCTTACATACAACACGTTAACTAACATTTTCAATCTAAAGATCTAAAAGGTGCAACAATTTTGTTAAAAGCATAAATTATAGAGCCTGGCTGTATGATGTTATCTAACGATGCCGAATATATGTGTGAAGTTTCAATCAAATATGTGAAGCAGTTACCCAGATACAAGCTTACATACAAAACTTTTAACCTGGGGATGCAGACGACATTGCAGACGACAGTGATGACACTACCTCTTCTTTTTCTCTCAAGAAAGTCGAGCTAAAAATACGAGCTAGAAATACGAGGGCGCTGATTTTTTCCCCTTAAATACAACAGTTTAAATACATCTCAAAGCTACACATGGTTTTGATTAATGGCTTCATAGGAAATAGATAAATACATCAGACCAATATCATTAGCATCATACCTTCTGTATTAGCAGTACAAGGTGCTCCAACTGATTTGGATCAAACTTGACAGCAGCAGCAGCGATGATGGAGTGGATGTTATCAATCACATTGTTCGTCTGCGCTATTTGCATCTTCCAGATCATCGTCAGTTCATCGGAAGACAACTCCGTACCGAGAAAGTCTACAATCCCTTTGATTTTATCACAGTATTGGGCCTGGTCTATGTTGCCTGCAAATGTGAATGTATCGAGGGGTATGTGAATGTAGCGAGGGGTCAATACAAAACTATCATATCTGTTCTTTATTTATATATAGTTACAATAGTTTGGCTTTCACCTCTCGGTATGTCTTGTAGAGACAGTTGCTCTAAAAGGGCAGTTTTCTATTCATGCATCAATTTAGTTTTTTATTTGATAAAGGAATTTAATATCAATTGGACAAAAAGAAAGAACCTTGTTATTTTCCCTCTTGTGTGAACATATATTGTCAATGACATGTATTATGAACTCAAATGCTTAGTGTTATTATTTGTTATTATTATACTGTTATTATTAATAAATGTACGGTACTATGGGTGATGATTCTCTTACTGAAGGGGAAAAAAAGGGGTCTGATGATCGAAAAAAGAAGATATAATATTTGGACAACATTAATGACAAGTTCCCAAAGCCAGATGATATTTTTCTTTCTTCATTATTTGCGTTCTAAAAACTAGGCTTGATAGAATCTATTTTGTGTCTCGTCTTCCAAACTTTTACTTAAATATATTACCGAGAAAGTAGGTTGAGTGCCCTGGACTGTCTCTCAATATAAATCTTTACTGGAGCACAAACCAATCCAGTCACACTACTCTGGTGTGACTATAAAAGATTTGATTCTATTTCTTAGATTACAGAATGTAAACAAAAGCTACAAGATAAGCTACCTTCCAGGGCAATAGACAAGAGTTTGTTATCGACGAGCCACTCTTGTATCTTGTTGACAGGGATGGCCGTCTTCAGTCGGGGGTTCTTCGTGCTTGTAGCATCTTCTATCAGCTTGGTCACCTGGAGAATATCATGATGTCTAGTCAGAAGGAATACCAGAAAATAACATTAACAATCACAGTGTTTGCCGGTATGTAAACTGAGCTAGTATTACCACTTTTTAACCCTGTAGGATGCAACTTATTACCCAACTGTTTACAATAACAACTACTTCAGCATCTGAGAACACTGTTCCTAGTCATGCGATAAAAAGGTTTACAGAATATTTGGCCTAACTGATAGATCTATAATCCAAACTCTTGACAAAAAGTTTTATCATCCAGACCCTCGACTGATAGTTTAGTTTGAACTTATTTATTTTTCATCGATTGTAACGAAAGCTTTATGAACTTATTTGAATCACTCTCGATGTCTTCCTGGGTAGAACCAGTACTAAACAAATGCAGATAAAGTGTCTCGCTCAGGGACACAACGCATATAGCAATGGCGGGGATCGAACCCACAAATTTTCAATCATGGGTCCAACGCTTTACCACTAGACCACAGCAATCCACCATCAACTGATAGATCTACAGTGCAAGACCTTTACTATTCTCTAACTATTACTGATCCTTAAATCTAGTCCTGTGAAACACATATTTCAGGATGATATACTAGTCACTGTTGTATTTTACAGCACATCCAACTACAAATTATGAAACCCAACTGGTTTTTCATTGTAAATCAAAATATTAAATAATATTCAGCAAGATAATAAGATGTAAGTTTTACATGCCAAAGTCATAACACTGAAAATCGTACCTCTTTCAGAGAGTTCATTTTAGCATTGAAGTGAGGTGACTTGAGCATACGTAGAGCGATGTCGAGCCGTAGATCATCCAGGGCATCCGTGTCAGTGGGCCATATATGCATACACAGGAGCTTCATGGAGGCCAGCATGTCCGATACACTGCCAACTTTCTAAAGAAGATATAAAATAAATTATGTAATAAAATACAGATAGTTTATTCTAGTTTTAGAACACCGTCATACTTTTTTCTTAAAAGCAGAATGTTTGATATTAAATTGAAAATTGTTTAGGAATCTGGGAACCTGCCCTACTATTACTAACAAATAGATTCCTATGGAATACACAAGACCGCACGGTTTAGGCCCCCATTTGATGGACAAGGCAACGGAAAAGTGTCATGCTTGTTTGATATTTAGATAGATGTAAATGTTCCTCAAAAGCTTAATCAATAGATGCATATACAATATCTGATTAAATTGCAACTGATGATTACCATATAAAACTGAATTAATAATCAACAAAATACTAATTCTTCAGAACGAATAACAAAGCCTCAGAAAACAAACCTTCTCCTTAAAATCTTTCTCTTCAAGGTTCTGTACATATTTAATTGATCTCTCCATGCCATTACCCAGTAGATTTCTCACCACCTCAGGGTTCTGGAACTCAGCACACATACCCAGGGGTCTCAGAAGGCCCGCAATAGACTGTAAATAAAGCAGTTCACTTTTAAAACAGCTACTCAATAGTGAAATATTTCAAAACATCAGAAAAGCTCAAAAATTAAAGAGTACTTGCAAAATTGAGAAAACATATTATAAGCATTTTGAGACCAAGTTTACTATGAATAATACTTTGAATACAGCATTTCTTATTTATTTTTTAAATTAGGTTAATGATACATATACTGTGAATGGAATGTAAACATATGCAAGTGACAGTGAACGGATTATATATAGAAACATCCCTTATTTATAAAAAACTTCCCAATAATGAGGACCTGATTCTTGGCTTGTGTTCCCGTACATGTAAGTTGTTGGATAAGTTAAATGCTAGGAGATCTATTATATTATAAAAGCATACATCTTCCAGTATTTGTTAAGGAAATAGTGTCCCCACCCACCCAATCACTCACCCGATCCCATTTGGCCTGTCTGCAGAATTGTGAATTAAAAAAAAAAGAAGAAAATTATGAGAACCTCATGAGACAACATTTACATCCATGCTTTTTCTGCAGAATAGGGAAGCAGAGAAAATACATAATGGAGTCAAAATGTCACAACTTTTGAAGAAAGTTAATTATTGTATGCATATTCTGAAACCCAGAATCGAGTCAATAAAAATATACTCACAGGAGCATCTAGGTCTTCTTGTTCTAACGCCTTCTTGATGCTCTCAAATCCACCTTTCAGCGCAAACTACAAACAAAATACAGAGATAATCATTCAGTGTACATGAAGTAGGATATGAATGGCATACACTAATGGTTCTATATACCTATAGCGAATATCAGTCGAGCATGAAAAAGAACTCAGTTCATATTTTCGGCAATGTTTCTGAAGGTATAACACAATGCCTGCCTAAACAACCACCATATTTCAATTGAACAAACCTGTATTACCACAGGTCCATGAGATACAGATATCATGCAGATAAATTTCTTTTTTTGTAATGAACTGCCTGTTTTTTACCAATTTCCTCGAACCAGCTTATTGGGAGGTGAAATATCTTACCAGCAACTAGAGCAATGTACATATAAACTTAGCTCCTCCCACCTCTAGTCTGGTTCTCTAAGCCACTGTATAATCTCTTCCTCTGGTGCCTGTAGAGGTGGATGGAGCAATACCATAAATGGCATCATCTTGTTTCTGGTCAGATTTTTCGAAAAAAAATATAATTTCATATTTTAAAACTGCCTATCACTAGTTTCAGTTTCATATCACAGAAACTCAGATCCATTGCACTACCGGTAATTTTTGTTGTTGTTGAATTTGCAAAGATTTTAACCATTTGTTTCAGCAAACCAATTAATCTTACACCCACGATTAACTGGCGAATACTAGTGCGAGCCTATCAAAGTCAAAACAGGTTAAGAGAACACCTCTATTAACAGTCCACCTGCTTTAAAGTACCACTGTTTCAGGTCCCAATTGTATAGTTAATGCACCTGTTTTTAGAGATCACCTGTGTTAAGAAACCAATTATACTCTTCCATAACTTACCCTGTTAATAAGAAAGGTCAGCCAGCCGTAGGGATCCTTGTTATGATTGTTAGTAACAATAAGCGCATAAGGCACGCCCCCTTCAAACTTATCCTCCCATGCAGTACGGTCCCGTCGGCCCTTGTTCTTGTAGTGGAACTCAGTCTCCGGATTGAATGCCTGTCAAGTAAATACGAGACATCATTAAAAGGGATAAAAATTTAAGTATGCCTTCTAACAATGACTAACCCTAACTATTACTCAAGAATAAAAGTCACCGGTGTATTCCATAATGCACAGGTTAAACAAGAATGATTTCTCTATCAAAAATTAAGTTTTAAGATTATGATCGATTGATTGATGATGTTTTTGAGCTATTAACATCCTGTTTAACAATGAGGTTAATTTCAGACGAGGACCTTGAGTTACACTTTTAGGATTATACACAATCAAAAGACTCAATATTTTTTTTATTTTTTTTTCGTGTTTGTAAAATTTGTTTTTGTGTTTGTAAAATAAAGTTGAAATCTGTTGCTGGGTACTCACCCAGCGTTTCCACTGTGATTCTAAGAAGTCCGAATTGTGACAAAGACAAACCACAAAAACTTGCAATATTTCTTCAACATCTGCGAAAATGATTTGCGACCTACCATGGTTAAGACCTCCATCATGTTGAGTGGTACCGGCTGATGTGCCAATCTGGCTGCCACCACGTCTATCAGCAGCTGTAACATGTTGTATATACCCTCCTGTATCTCACTGTTCCAGCGATGTACTGCAGTCGACGTCGTCAACTGTAACAAACAACAATATAGCATGATCAGTAGACATCGTCAACTGTAACAAACAACAATATAGCATGATCAGTAGACATCGCCAACTGTAACAAACAACAAATATAGCATGATCAGTAGACATCGCCAACTGTAACAAATAACAATATAACATGATCAGTAGATGTCGTCAACTGTAACAAACAACAATATAGCATGATCAGTAGACATCGCCAACTGTAGCAAACAACAATATAACATGATCAGTAGACGTCTTCAACTGTAATAAACAACAATATAGCATGATCAGTAGACACCTGTAACAAACAACAATATAACATGATCAGTAGACGTCGTCAACTGTAACAAACAACAATATAGCATGATCAGTAGACATCGTCAACTGTAACAAACAACAATATAACATGATCAGTAGACATCGTCAACTGTAACAAACAACAATATAGCATGATCAGTAGACATCGCCACATGTAACAAACAACAATATAACATGATCAGTAGACGTCGTCAACTGTAACAAACAACAATATAGCATGATCAGTAGACATCATCAACTGTAACAAACAACAATATAACATGATCAGTAGACATCGTCAACTGTAACAAACAACAATATAACATGATCAGTAGACATCGTACAAACAACAATATAACATGATCAGTAGACATCGTCAACTGTAATAAACAACAACAAAACACGATCAAGAGCAGAAGCTCTCTCACTAAAGCTATTCACTAGTTTAGTACTACCCATGAATTGTTCTACAAGTACGGAATGTCAAATTTACACCATCACTTTACGCCCTGTTGTGGAGTATGCATATGCATCAACGATTTAGGATACAACCGCCATGGAGAAGTCAAATGGATTTAAACTTTAATCCCTGGATTTGACGTCGCAGGACATTATGTTTACCAGATGGCCAAGGCCGGCATGTCATGCTTCTGAGGGAAAAGTCAAAAAAGGTTGGTTAATGTTGGTAATTATGACCTGGGTTTTAACAGGACTATAAAGTTGTCATCAATATGTAAACAAATGGAAGGATGTACTAAGGGTAAAAAGTACTTGAGAAACAGACCTTAATTAATGCAACAGTCTAAACTGTAGGTCAACGTCAAGAATAATGACCTACTTTTAAAAGAATCTTGTGGGACAAGACATTTAACTGTTTATAAAGTATGAAGACTGTATATAAAAAATATTTCTTAGAATGTTAGCTAAACATATATATGTTCTGTTAACAAAAACAAACTCAGTCCAAAATAAAGGTCATAGAAATGTTTGATAGAAAGGTCATAGAAAGGTTTGATAGAAATGTCAAGTGGAGGTCAATGACCTACTTGAATTCAGTATGAAGCTATTCAAAAGATAAGACTGATCATATGTTTATTGTTACTTACCTTTTGAAAAGATTCTGTCATCACTCTATCGATAAATCTCATACAATTTTCATCACTGTCCATCAAACCTAAGGAAGAAGGTTATTTTTCAATATTTGCTAAATCCAAGAAACTTTAACATTTCATTTTTTATATATTATGCTTAAGTTGTTAATGGTACATAAAGACAAGTTTTAAATAATAATTACAGAATAATATAAAGGATATACATTGGCATTTTATTGTTTTTCTCTAATTCAGTTAATTGAATTAAATTCAAAGAATGGTACAAATATAATTAGAAGACACATGGGACATTAAATGTAATGTTTATGAAAGGAGTTATGAATTATTTAAATTTTACAACCCATTTTCCTTATAAGATTTATAAAACTAGTTACAAATAATTTTAGCCTTTTGGCAAGTTAAATAAAAAATAATTCATAACGAGTTTCATAAACATTATATGTGTAATAGGACTCAGCTGGGGGTATGTAAATAGATAGGTTTATAAGCGCATTACTACTGTCTCACAGCAGAGTTTTATGGCGATATAGGTAGAGCGTCCGCTTCACATGCAAGGGGTCCCGAGTTCAAACCCACTGAGTGCCTAAATATTTATGTGTAATTTTTCCGGTCCGATTACATATGGAATGGGGATAAGGTTAAGGGATAAGGTTAAGATGCTTTTTATCATATACAACTTAGTCAAATGATTAAAAAAATCTTATGAATATAAAAATGCCATATCTTCATAAATGTTTGAGCCAAAATGCCCCAAAAGCATATCTTTTAGCACTAAAACGCCATGTTGTAAACAATGTTGAATATCAAAGAGTTCATGTTTTTTTCTTTAAAAAAAAAAGGGTATTTTGTTTGTTTGTTTGTATGGTGTTTTATGTCATTTTCAACACATGTAAGGTTACATATGATGGTCATTTTTTTGTGGCGAAGGAGACCACCCACTTTTCCTGGGTAGAACCAGTACTGTACACCTTCTGCCATCCGTAAGAATCGACATTTGCTCCCAGTGGGATTCGAACCCGCAGCGGTGAGAGAAAAGGAGTTTAGTTTAACATCAACTATTAAACAATTACAAACTGAATTTGTATAATGTTAATTATTTATTACGATCATTTGGCAAATAGTAAGTTTATGACTTAGATCGGGATGTATTTGTGATAAAAGAAACAGTTTCAGTGAACAAAATCTGCTTAGTGTTACAGATTTAATGCATTTTGTGCCGAACCAATCTAAATCATTCCATGTTGTACAACAGAATATGAAATGTGTTTGACAGGGCTAACAAAGGAAGCTGTGTGATAAGATGGCATAAGTGAATATGAAAAGCAAATATATTAAAGCACACACCTGCTTCAGCTAGGCGTGTTGCAGCTATCAAACATTTGCCGAGAGATTCTTCCTTTTTATATGGGATGGACCAGTGTTCTGCAAACACTCTTCCCTCTAGCTCATACAGATTCGTGACTGGGAATTCCAGGGGGTTTCCATCATCCTGGATAGCGTCAGATTCTGTCATCTCATCCATCACCTCTGTAGGCTGTTTCTAGGAGGGCAAAATAAAAATTAACATAATATAATTGTATCATGCATATAGAAAATATTATTAATAGATTTAAAAAATTTAAAAAATTAACGTTTTGGTAAAAAGGGGCATTGTCCATATATTGGCAGTGTGCAAGTTCAGTTTTCCAGAAATAATTACTAGCATGCTTAGGAAGGGTTGGCAGCTGAGCTTTTGGACATGTACATGTAATTAAACAGTTTAAAACTCTTCTAATACATTATGAATGAGTCTCAAACATTTTTTTAGCATGGCAAGTGCTATTTTATTTATCTGGTATTTAAGTTTATAATACCATGACAGAGTAATTTAGTAAACACCAGTTTTACTTTAAAGTTGCTAGCTAGCTAGTAAATATATGAATGTTTTAGGAAATAAAAAGTGGAATTGTCGATTTTAGTCATATACCAAAAACAGTTATTTTGAACTATAATTTATAAATTACTTAAAAAATATGATTTACAAGTATTCAAGTTCTATCGAAAAACAAGCTTTAATGCCTCGAGTTTTTTTAATCAAGACTGCTCATAATTTTGCTGTGTGTCCCATGCAAATGCGTAAAATTTAGACTAAGGTATTTCTACTTTTTTTTATTTGAACGATTTCCACATCTTCCTTTTGTGAACAATTAAATGTTGACAGGTATGATGTTAATAACTGTGTAGGAATTTATTTAAAAAACAAACAAAAAAAAACATACTGTAAAGCCATGGATATAAATACTCTGGATTCCAAACTTCATATACATCCCATTTATCTGCCGAATGGCGAATAAGCTGGTTCCCTGATTACTTTGTGGTATACAACAGGGTATCAGTTAATTCCCCGATTAGTCTACAGTACACAAGAGGGTACCAGTTATATGGCAAATAGGACGCATTCATTTTTAAAATGTCAAATGTGTACGCTTTTAAATCAAACTCGTCCTTTATTTACGGCAATATGTTGAAAATGATAAATTGTTTGAAATGGCATTTTTGTGTAGATTCGGCTAGTGGTCTTGGAAAATTTGTGTATTGAAATTGGATAAAAAGGACACAATTCTTCTTTAAAAAGTGAAATGTTTACTATGTATACTGACCTTGGATTAAACCTCCTCCTTCATTAATAAGCAATTTTCAAAAATTACAAATCAGTTATATTGTTAAGAAGATACGATAACTGGCATTTGATATCAAAAAAGCGTTTATTTTGGTCTCAAATATGTGTACTGAAAATGGTTTAACATATGAACGCGTTTTTCATTATCAAGTGTAATGTGCATATTATTTAAGTCTAACTGCTTCTTTTAGTAGACATATATGATGTTCAAACTCATGAACTGATTATATTGGTATTGCTATTTAGCGTTGGCTACTAGTCTAAATGTCTTAACTTTCAAGAAAACTTTTAGGTCTCAAATTTGAGTATTGAAATTGGTAAAAAAACAAACAGAATGCATCATTTATTAAAAACGTGTCAAAGTGTAAATATATGATACCTTTTTTAATCAACCATTTGGATTTATTTATGACATGATGTTCAAACTTGCTGGTTGATTATAGCATTTTTCCGTAGATATCTTAGCTCATTTTAAAGAAAACTTAGCAAACAAACACTTATTTTATCAAAAGAACTTCGTAGAGATAGTATGATAATCACTTACCTGTATGCATATCCATGATTGTTTTACAAAACATATTTTTGAATTCCTACATTTACATTTTGCACTAAATCTTAATCAGTGTCTCAAGAAAAGAAAAAAAAAATCTGATTTAGCACCCAGTTTATCAGGACCCTATATGTCAATTTTCATCCCAGATTTTATATAACAATTAAGTTGAGGCGCGTTCACTTCCCACGCTATTATATTTTTCTTTTACTGCTTTTCAAAAGGAAACAATATGCCGACCTGACTTTGAAATTTTATATTTGGTACCGCACTTCGCACAATTAGTGTCATGAGTGATTATATTTGATTAAATTACAATTGACATGAAGTTGTTAACTCATTGATTTTATTACAAAATACAGATGAAGTTGAACCTTGCATATGTTAATGTGACCATGCATGCAAGCATGGTATCACGGTACTTGAATGGTTTGACGAAAAAAATGAACTGTAAACACTATTTAAAGAAAAAGGAAACTCAAATGCTTTCTGTGACCCTTCTACTAAATCGTTATGATATAAAAGTTAAACATAATAATTTTTCACATAAAAATGTCAGAATTAGATTTGAAAAGAAGGGTACCCTCATTGAGCTTATTATTTTAAAAGTTCTATGGTATCAAGGTATGCACATATTGTGTATCCTGTATTTGTTAGTAACTGGTATAAGATTCAATGAATGACCATTTATAATGTACAACAGACTCATCAAACTGAAAATTAACGAATTTTATAACGTTCAAGGTAATGGAAACTGCATTAATGGAGACTAGGGGTGATGAATTTAACGATCATGAGAAAATTTTCAACACTTTTGCATTATTTTGAAATGTCCTTTTATTTATGATAAATATACTTATTTGTTTCAATTATTTTATTATATCTACCTAAAGTCATCACATCTATAAAATAATTATCATATTTTAGCAGAGATGCATACTGTTTTATAGATTGGACACTACCAAGATACCATAGAATCCTTGATATCATAAAAAGCTAGTATATATGATTGAATGCGCATGCGTAAGCGATGGACATGTACAATTGTGCTCTGTGTATTTTTGGTGATTTTTTTAGGATTTAACATGGAATTACTGGCTCTTTGATGGCCAACAAGATATCTAACGCAAGATAAGTACTTTGTCTAAAGAATATCGGTTTCTTAATAGAATAATGTGGTAGTTCAGATGCTGTTTTTAGAGAAACAAGCAGTTTCCTTTGTTCAGTATAACTTTAACCTAAAGGGAAAAAGTCGTTGACCTTTATAGCTTTTAAGTATGATTGCCGTTGGGCATGTAGTGTACGGCTTCTAATCCCTTCTATTGTCGTGGTATCGACGGACTGTATGCTGCATTGGCAATTATAACGCTGGCAGACCGTTAGTGCTCACAAACTTTACGTGTTAGCGTGGTAATATAAATGACAATGGCGTACGCTTTTTCAAATGATCATGTGTTCGAACTTGAACCCGTATTGTTGTCCGATAACACCGAGGTTAAACGCCCTGTAGCATCAGGATCTCCACTTAGCTCTCCTTCCATGGTAGACCCGGGTGATGACGCTCTCTTAGAATTGACTGAATTTAACCGTCTAGTCACCGCCTTCAGAGAGCATCCGGGTGATCTATTTGTATCAAGACTGCTACGGGACTATGGCTCTTGCGAGAACAGACTTGAAAATACACGTTCTCTGCTATTTGAAACCCTCAGAGAATCCGACGACTTTCCGTATGGACAACATGTAGAATTAAAAAGGCGTATGTACAATCGTAAAGGTGGCGATACAGTAGCTGTTAAACTAGCCAATGACATTAAGACGTTGTTAGCCGTAACAGAAGGCGATGACATATCGTTCCTAAAAGACATAAGCTCATCCAGGAGAAAATCGTCGTCACACCCCACGAGTGTCGTTAACCAAAACCAGTCGCAAGCAACGGCATCTGCTGCTATATTACCTTGTTCGTGCGCTCAGGACATCGCTATTTTAAAAGATACAGTGACGACACTGCAAGCTGAAATCCTTATGCTGAAGCAGTGTATGGCAGCAAACGAAAACTAACGCTGTTAACAAATACAAGTCGTAAACCATTCAGTACTTGGTATGAAAGCAGACTTAAAGTCGTGTTCTGTGACAATAAATGATAGTGTTAAAAGCTTGAGCAAAAGCATCAGTGACATTAAAGTCACTGTACTTAAGGTAAATAATGAAGAGCTTGCAAAAGTAAGACAGTCACTGGAAACTCTGCAGACAAAGATAGTTGACACTAACGTTTTTGTAAAATCTCCACTACAGGCAATCGATGACCCTGATATGCATGCAGTTATGTATACATCAGAACAAAACATTGTCGGTGTACATGAGGAACTAATGGAAGAATTTAACAATTCATTTGGTGGTGTAGTGTTGCCTAACACTAACAATGACAACACATGCGTCTTAAATGACGACGAGATTACCTTCTTTTTGGCAGGAACACTTAGTGATCACACTCCAATCTCCCCTGCTGAGTGTAGTGACGTCATGAATGTGTCCAAATATGTTGATACATGTATTGTCTCCGACTCTCCCGATCGATCAGAAACAACACATATTTCGGAAAACATTCAAATCACATTAGAATGTGTAGTTTCTGATGTTTCGGAAGAACCATCTGCTTTAGATACTTGTAATGTTATTGATTCTCCCGATCGTTCAGAAACAACATGTAAATCGAAAGACAGCTATTCCATAGAAAGTGTAGTTTCTGATAGATTGGAAGCTTCTAATACATTGTTTCATACTTCTGACAAAAAAAATGCTTATAACTTTGCAAATAATAACAGAATGCGTAATAGAAAAACTAACAGCAAACAGAAAATGAAACATTCCGATGGAAAGGGTCATGTTAACTTTAAGAAAATTATATCCACTATTGGGACCCCTAGTTATCCACGTCAAAACAGTATACCGGTTCGAGTCACCTCACGTGAGGCTGCTTATGATACACGTGCCCAATATGATTATGAGGAAGATTTTAGAGTATACGTGGGTAAACGGACAAAACGTTTCTACGTAGACGGATTTCAAAATACTATAAAGAAAGACAAGATTGCGCGATATGTGTCTCGTCGGGGTCCAAAAGTAACTAAATTAAATTTATTTCCATCTCGACGGTTCCATGATGAGGTTGTTATACAACTTAATGTTGAGGCAAACGATGAATGTAACCTATTGGAAGATATCGGTTTTTGGCCCCGCCATGTTGTCTGCAAACCCTGGGTATCCCAAAATGAGAAAAGAAATTGGGCGATCAGCAGCATGGGTCATGGTATAACCGTAATTTGCAGCGATCTAGTTGGCACAATGACAGTAATTCTCAAGATCCCCTTGTACGTGACAATTACCGGTACTACCAGTATTTAGAAATGGATTAGTGTAGCCCTTACGTTGTACATAAAACATCGAATTAAAATATGCAGTGTTTCAAACAATTAATTTTTTTATCCTGGAACGTAACGGGCCTGATGTCAAGTAGTAATTACCTTTGTAACTCACTTAAGACCCATGCTATAGACTTATGTGGGCTGTCCGAGCACTGGCTATACAGTCATAACTTACATTTTATAGATCTAATAGACAGCAATTATAAATCTCATGCTGTTTCTGATTTTAGTTTAAATATTCCAAGTAACAGACGGGTTGGTAAAGGCGGTGTTGCAATTATGTGGCATGTCAAACATGACCAGTTCATTACGCCGTTAAGCATTGATGATGACAGAATAGTTGGTGTGCAATTTCAAGCTGCCAAAGATCAATATATTTTTGTCTTTCAAGTGTACCTTCCGTGTCGAAATCACTCGATTAGGGCATATAAAGACTACATTGATAAATTATATAACTTATGGAGTCTGTACTCGGAAAACGGTATGGTAATATTTATGGGGGACTTTAATGCAAAATGCCAGAGCGATAGCATTCTTGAAGGCAGAGATCTCTATTTTAAGCAATTATTGACTGATACAAATTGTATCACTATCAATACTTTAGATACATGTAAAGGTGCCAAAACATCTTTTGTGTCATATGATGAAAGTTGCGAATCGTTGATTGATTATATTTTAATTCCTATTGAACGCGAGTATACCGTGTCGTACTGCGAAATTGTAGATGATGACTGCTTAAATATGTCGAGGCATAGACCAATAACATGTACTTTAAACGTGCCAGTTTTACCCTTATGTACTGATGAGCCAAATAAGCGTGACTTTGGGACTAACTGGAGAAAAGTTACGCAACGTGAATTAGGTGATTATCAGCATATGTTGAATAATTCACATGACCTGATAAATGCACAATCTGCAACTCTTTCTAATAAAGCGGATATTGATCAAATGTATAACCTTATTGTTAATACCGTGGTCCAGTCTTCGGGGACTTCAAAGTTTAGGCATTTTCTCAAACCGTATTGGAATAAAACTCTCTCAGAGGCACATAAAATAATGAAAGTTAAGCGAATGTCATGGTTAAACGACGGTAGGCCGAGTTCTAGTGACTCATTTAGTTATGTGTATTATAAACAAGCAAAGCGACACTTTAGGAAGCTGCATAGATTCTATTCTCAACAATATTTAAACAAATTAGACGAAGAAATCAATAAATCCGCGGAAATAGACAACGAACAATTCTGGAGATTAGTAAAAACGCGACGAAAACAATCAAACAGTAGAGCGGGCGCTGAACTGAAATTTAACGGTGTTATTTATAGGGATCAACAGGGCATAACAGATCAATGGCAGAAATATTTTGAAGTGTTATATATGCCAAACGAAAATCCAAAATATGATATCGAATGGAAAAAATATATAGATAATAAAGTACATGCGATTTTATCCGATTTTAAAACCACTACTTCATGTACACAAGTAAATGATGTAGAGGTTCCTTTTGCGGATGTTAAGACAGCAATACTTTCATGTAAACGTGGTAAAGCGTGTGGTATTGATAATGTATATTATGAGCACTTTATATATGGTGGCGACATTATAGTCGATGTACTAGCAAACCTTTATACAGCCATGCTAAAATTGTCATATACACCATTGTCCATGAACAATGGCATCATAATAACGCTTCATAAAGGTGGGAGAAAGCGTAAAGATGATCCGAATAATTATAGGGCAATAACCTTATCCCCAACCATACTAAAAATATACGAAGTGATTTTACTAAGTCGTTCGAAGTCGAAAATCTTGTCAAAAATAAGCTGTCAACAGGGAGAGGTTTCAAGAGCAACTGGGAAGTACAATGACAGCGTTCTCTTTGAGAGAATGTATTCTATATGGTAAAGAAAATAATAGCAAAGTGTTTGCCTGTTTCTTAGATTCTAGACAAGCTTTTGATATTTTATGGCATGACGCTCTTTTTTATAAGCTTCATGACATGAACATAGATACTAAAACATTTTTATCTTTTGTTGATATATACCGCAACATGAAGAGTTGCGTACGGAATCGAAGTTGTATCTCTAAATGGTTTAATGTCTTGCAGGGTACCAGGCAAGGTGGTAAAAGCTCACCATTGTTGTATTTATTGTTTATAGATGGTCTAATCAAAGAGCTGGAACAAAGCGGTTATGGGCTATGTATTTTTAACCTAAACGCTGGTTCACCTACAGTAGCTGACGACATGGTGTTAGTTTCATTTTCTAAATGCGGTCTTGATAACATGCTTAGTATATGTAACAGATATGCCATGAAATGGCAATTCGAATATAATTCACAAAAATGCGCCGTTATAGTCTTCAATGAATTAAATTCTGATTTTAAAAGAGCTGATAGACGCTGGCTGCTTGGTGATCAAACCATTGATGAAGTAGAACAGTATACTCATCTAGGTATTATTTGTGACAAGTATTTGAGCATCCAACAAAATGTAAAGGAGTCGAATACGAAATTAAGAGGTACTTTCTTAAGCCTGATTAATAGTGGGCTCCATCCAAATGGCCTTAACCCTTCAACGTCACTAACAATTTATAAGTCTGTTGTTCTGCCAAAATCACTGTTCGGGTGTGAGCTGTGGAACACTTTATCAATTTCTGACTTAAATCTGTTGGAACGTGGGCATCGGTTTTGCATTAAATTTATACAAAAGTTACCCCCGTATACTCGGACAGACATGGCGTTAAGCGCACTTGGTCTTACGTCAATTGAATCTGAAATTGATTATAAAAAACTACAATTCTTCGCTCAGTTATGCAGATTACCTTGTAAGTATATAGCGAAACAATTTTTTGTAAACAGATTATTGAGATATTTGAATAATGACAAGCAAACGTATGGTTTTATTCCTGATATATACAGGTTACTGGTCAAATATGAGTTATCTAATTACTTGCATATATTTGTTAGCAGCTCAAGTTTTCCATCAAAGTTTGTGTGGAAAACAATTTTGAAAGCTAAAATATATGAATACCAGTCAATGCAGATGTCTGCAAGACTGTGCTTACTTATGAAAGAAGAACACGTTATGAATATCTTTAATAAAAATGAGCCTTGTCGACTATGGCAATTATGTAGAAAAAAGCCTGAAATAAGGCAACAGTGTCATACAGTGATATCTGTGTTGTGTAAACTTTTTTCTTTCAGTCGACCTGAGCAATGTCCCAAATGCAATTCTTTGGTAGACAATAAAGTAGCACACATTATAAATTTCTGTCCTAAAAATAACGAGTACAGAAATAAGTTATGGTCAGCTATTTTAGAAAATGCAGGAATTGGTGTATTCTCTAAATTTATTTCTAAAGGCAGCTATGATCAAATTTGTGACTTACTTGCTGGCTTCAGAAACTACTGTACTGAAAACAATGAACAGTTACTCTTAAAAATTGTTCATCTAATTCACAAAATGTTTTCAAATCTCTTGTAATATCGTCTTTACAAGGTATAATGGTACCTGTTTTACTGTATGATAGTTGTTACCTTGTGTTTCGTTTCGACAAGGGTCATGCAATTATGATTAAGCTTTTTGTTAAACCCAACAAGCAGCTGACTTTGTTAGGATGTCGTGTTGCATGTTGGGAATGCTATTTATGTTTTTTCTATAGATAAATATAGATATATAAATAATTGAGATTTTAAGTACTAAACAATAGAAAATGTAATGTTCACAACTTTCAATAGTGCTCCACACCTTGTTTTAAATCTCAATATTATTGTTTATAGGATTGATGCATAATCAGTTATGTAATATGTTATACTACTTTAAACTGAGTATATTGTACCAGTTTGGCATCTTGTGTTTCGTTTCGACAAGAGTCATGCATATGGTAATACATATCAATATATATAGTTTGTTTAAATAGTTTTATTAAAACTCTATACTCATAACTAATTGAGCCTGATAGAAAAATATTCAGTAACACTACATGTATTGCGTGATGTATATATTTTTGTTCTATATATGTACATATATGTTGACTTTCGTCTATGTTAACTTTTGAATTTTTATTGTATGTTATAATTATATGTATATGCTCTCCTACATCTTGGAGGAAAATAAAGAATCTATCTATCTACCTATCTGCTTTCGTAAAATGTGTACATATATAAGTAGATGACTTGCAAAGATATGCTAGCCTTACATATAAAATAAACAAAGGGATACTGTACATTAGTTTATAAATATAATAATAAATTGTACAACACTGAATGACTAACTTGTTTTTAGAACATGCACATCACTGTTGCAGTTTGCATACGATCAAACGAACGGCTATTTTGTTATTAAGTGTGTACCTATGAAAACTAAAGACATTGATACAAATAACAAAGAATTATCTCATATCATCTTTAAATTATCCATCTAACTTATATACTATTCTCAAAACAAATATATTAACAAAGATATGTATATTACGTTTTCTTACATTAATTTGAGCAATTTGTAACTTAGCGCAACTTGTGCACGCAAGTATTCATGGGTAATTTATTATTCGGCAGATCAATTGGATTTAAGATTGTTTCGAATCCGGAGTATGTAGGTCTATGGGAATCTAGGACAAATGCCCCCCCCCCCCCCGGACATCTGCCCCCCTGCTCAATCTGCCCCCCTGCTCATTTTTGTATAGGGTGGCAAAAGACAGAGCTTGTTTTATTAAGAGTTGTCCCTATACAAAAATGAGTAGGGGGGCATTTGTCTGGGGGGGGGGGGGGGGGGGGCGGGGGGGAATTATGGTCATTTCGTAACCTTACCTTTTCGTGGCCGCACTATCTTGGTCGAATCGTAACCATTCTGTTAGTCATATCGTAACCGTTCAAAAATCCATTAGTCAAATATTAACCTTTGAATTTATGATTTAAAAATGTGAATAAATATCTTTGCACAATTCAAATGTTTTAATTATTATTTTAGTATGTAGTTAAAACAATGGTGTTAATAGTATGGTAGAGTTGATTCCCCTGTCCGTTGTCCCTTCAAAAGATTGTATAAAACTAATACTTATTTCATACGAAGTATACTGCACTATATGATGCATATTTACTTTTTTGAGGTTAGTTTTGTGAATAATTAAATTGCAGGTATTATGTGTACCTAAGGTGTAATAAATAAAACAATAAAGTCAGGAACGGAGGTGATAATAATAATTGCAATAAATCCAACAGATTAGCACTATAAATGATATATACATAATAATTGCATTTAAACACATGTTTGAACTATATTATTTTGATAATTATTTGTAGGTTTGTACAGACAATATAATTATATTTGTCTTAAAGATCATAGTGAGTCGTGTCACCCACTAGTTTTCAATATAAATGTGTACAACACAATTTTGAAATTACTGCATTATTGCAACCATGCCTTCAACAACTCAATACTTGTGCTTATCATGTTCGAGTAGTGTGCATAACCACCATCAGGTGATAGAATGCGATGTGTGTAAGGGTTAAACTTATAATCATATATCTATTCTTGTTTTGATAAATAGTTATATAATTTGAAAATCAAACACAGTGATGATACAAGATTAACTTTTATTTCGTTTCGAAAAGTTAAACTTATAATCATATATCTATTCTTGTTTTGATAAATATTTATATAGTTTGAAAATCCATCGCAGCGCTGATACATGATTGACTTTTATTTCGTTTCGAAAAGTTAAACTTGTCATCATATATCTATTCTTGTTTTATTAAATATTTATATAATTTGAAAATCCAACGCAGTGCTGTTACAAGATTAACTTTTATTTCGTTTCGAAAAGTTAAACTTGTAATCATATGTCAAATTTTGTTATTTAAATATATTCTTATCGTTTTTAATATATACTTATTAACTGAATAAACGGGTTGGGTACATATATAAAATTATATATTGAAATGTCAAAATATTGCTGTTCAATGAAAATTTTGATTGAATTCATACATTCAAATTTATGTGCTTGTGACGAATGTGCTAACGTTTTATTTTGTTTTGTTATGATAATAACAATGATAATGATCATGTATTTGCAATAAAGTTCCATAAAATATGAATTATTTTAGTTTTCTTCTCTTTTTTTTTGGAATGTACGCATCGTTTGAAAATATGCACTATGGAATGTGTCATACGGTACATAAAACGAGACCGCTCATTTGAGAAGGGATAATTAGCCATTCAATTAGCAGGACTTTGATTATTATTTTAGGAATGTCACACCTTTCTCATGTAAAACTGTTGACATTCTAACAACTGATTCACTGTCTAGCCTAACCAGGTAACGATTACGTCTCTGACACTTATACTTAAAATTAATAATATTATTTATTATGCGACTGATGGTTACGATTTGACTTAATGATTTTGAATGGTTACGATATGACTAACGCAATGGTTACGATTCAACCAAGATCAAGATTGTACGGTTACGAAAAGGTAAGGTTACGAAATGACTAGATACCGCGAGGGGGGGGGGGGGGGGGGGGGGGGGGGGGGTGCATTTGTCCACCCTTGCAAAAATATCAGGGGGGCTAATGTCCACCTTGTAAAAAGTTCAGGGGGGCATTTGTCCACCCTTGCAAAAACGTGAGCGGGCATTCGTCCACCTATACAAAAATAAGCAGGGGGGCAGATGTCCGGGGGGGCATTTGTCCGTATACCCTATGGTAAAGCTAACGTAAACAAAATATATATAGGAAAAGGATCACTTTTTGAAAAAGAAAGTACAGATTTTGGAAGCAAATAGACACGAGACGTAATTCATGAAATATGTATAGCATACATAATATGACAAGTATATTTATCCAGATGCACACTATTTTGACATTTTAATCATAATGAGGTTAAAAAGTCACACTTGACCTAGATTTTAAGCAAAAATGCGGGTACCTCTGCGTCCACAACATCATCATAAGATGGTGGAAGGTTTGGTCCAAATACGGGATTCGTCGATCCCTTGGCTAGATCCTTTCATCTCTATATCAATGTCATCCAGGTGTGTCGAAATTCGTGGTCGGGTGATCATTTGTTAAGATAGCAACAGCATCGTTCAAACTGTTCTTGGCCAAACGGAGGGCTTTTCTCACATCTAGCTCGCTGGGAAACCCCATGCTTAGCAGAGTTTGCACATGTTCCTCGTCCACCTCCATTATTGCAATTTATCTTAGAAGTATTCCAGTCAATGCCTATATCATTTTTTCTAGTTTAACATAAGAATTAATGAAGAAAATCAACACAGTTCTTGAAACTTTTGGAAGTGAACGGCGAAAATCCGCCATTTTGAAATTTTTACCATGTGAAAATTAAAGAGTAGCGCCAGGGGAAGTAATTCACATACGAGCCCATCCTTTACATTTCACTGAAATGGTATGTGCCGCTCCTCTAATTGCCTAAACACACTTTTATTTAATTTGATACAAGCAATAATTTTTACTGGTAGGTCTACTATAACCGTTGAAATAATCGAAAATCTACTGATCGAGATAGTTCTACCTGGTATTTTCCCTGAAAAAATATCCTGGCTCTGACTTGAAGGAAAAAAACAACAGTCCCTCAAATTGTTGAAAAAAAAATCCAGCCTTTTCTCACATTCTTGGAAAAAATAATCTGGCTGCAAGTCCAATTAGAGAACATGGCAGTTATAAATGTGGAAAACACCGGCAATGGTGGTAGTAAATGTGTTGTATAAAATGTTATAAAATGATCATATGGTATTGGTAATTTGGTATACATTTATCATGGTAGTAATGAACATGATATTCGTATAATGTCATGTGGTATACGTAAGTCATGGTTGTAATAAGGTCATTATATTTTGATAATTCGTTTTACGAACCCTCCTACGACAAAACGAATATTTCCATAGGGAATTTGATAAGTTTAATTTTTATTTTTTCCCTTCCTCCTACAGCTATTCTCTGTCTTGATGGTTCTTAAAACAAATAATAAAAAATAATGGCCTAAATGTGATATTCATTGGTCATGGTAGTATGTAAATATTGCAATCCTGTGAGGGTGACAGTGAATATTTGTCAACCTTCTAAGGCTATTTATTTTATTATACTGAAAAACATGTTTGAAAAAGATATTTGGTTCTGCTAAATATTCCTTTGAAATAAAACATGAGAAAATATGGTTACTTCTCTCTGTTCAAAATCATAATTCTCAGCACCTAGAAAATATTATTTGGCGAATGGTTGTTTGTGTTCTTTCGGAATCCTCAGCTGTATGCATACACTGTTCAGCATAGGACATCCCAACTTGCCTTGACTTCACAATCATAAGACAGTACTTATACTTGGATGACATTACAAAAAACGACTATCATTCAGTGACTCACTCCATGCAGACATTACAAGCGATATGAGATATTACAAAAATGGGAAAATAACAGTGTATGGGCATTTAACATGGGTGTTATTATTAATAAATATGGTATTCAATGGTCATGGTAGTAATGAATGGGGTATTCAGTGGTCATGGTAGTAATAAATGTTGTATTTAATCTTAGTAGTCATGGTAGTACTAAATGCGATATACAGTGGTCATGGTAGTAGTACTTGTAATATACAGTGGTCTTAGGTAACGAGTAGCCATGATAGTTATACATGTGATGTACGTTGGACATGTTAGTAATCAATGGGGTATGCAGTGGTCATGGTAGTATTACAATACAAGGGTCCTGGCACTTGTGCGATGGTCTTTGTGGATATCATCAACAAGTAAGTGGACTTAAGAAGCAGCTTCAGCCACATGCAATGCCAGGTTACAGACAAAGCTATGCGCTATATGCCAGTGTTAATAAGAATGGTATGAAATATGGTAGTCATTGACCAGTACACGAAAATCCCCTACACCACAAAACAAAACATCCAATCAATTCATAATTTAGAAGAGCAAAAGGGGGCTCACATAGAAAGCAGACAAGTACAAACATAGCTAAATATTAACACCAGCACACGAAGTTCTATCCACCAAATATGGAAAGATCCATATTCAACAAGAGCTGTCAAAGGGACAGCATATTCCCCATTATTCAAAGTCAATTTTAAACAAGGTCACTGACATTTCTGTCTCACCAACCATGGTGCCAGTTCATTCATAAGGTCATGTCTTAATTGTGGAGGGTAATAAGTGGTGGTGATTGAGGTGAGGGTGTAGAGGTGCGGGGAGCGGGTGGTCAGTAAACATATATACCAAATATCAAGACCTTCAGTACCCCAGAAAGAATATGAACTTGAAGAGAGTCGGGAGGGGAAGTGAAGTATTACTGAATAGGGGGGGGGGGGGGGGGGGGGGGGGGGGTAACTGATAACTGAAGAGAAACCAAAAATAATAGAATAAATATTTGTCTGTCTGGGGTGATAGTTGTGGTGGTGTAGGAGTGGGGAAGGTGTGGCGTTTATGGGGCTAATGACATTTACAGGCTTGTATGCAGTGAGTTTAATTGAAATATATGAAGCTGCTTAAAACATTTTAACTGAAACTCTAAGTTGTGAAAATAGAAAATATCATCTGGCTAAAATGAAATAAAAAGTTATGAAACATATGTCTTTAAGTGATGACACTTGTCAAGCTCCTTTGACAGAGATGTATGGCTAGTGGGTATTGAAATAAATGGACTTGCCAACAAATAAAATAAAAGAAATTCTAAGTCGAAAATAGGCATTACACTGTCAAATGAAACAAATCATACATGTGTAGTCCATTGTTCATTAATCGTAAAGTTCGTTTAAATGGAGTTGTTTTACGGGTTTGTCATACTTACTGATAAACACTTTACACTTTCCATTTGTGTCCCTTGTAGTCATATTGAGTGTCATATGACCAAACATAAACATCATCTAAAGTTTCAAGTTCTAAACTCTGACCTGTGTTCTGCAAAAATCCTCCTTCAGTACAAACAGAAGTTGCTTTTGTTTCAAATGAACATTCCGAAACTATACACAAACACATCAGAAGTAACATCAGGATTTTCATGGTGATTGTTACAAGTCCGAATTTCAAATATCTGTTTTAAATGTTCCAGCAAAGTTTTGCTAAACTAATTACTTTTCAGAAATGTGTTAAAGTTCTTATCGCGACGCTGCCACCAGTTTTACAATTTCTTCACTTCAAAAGGTAGAAAGAAATATATAGTCCAATTCTATATTCTTTAAAGAGGCACTACCTATATCTACGCGATTTTTAATGTAAAATATTAAATACTCAATATTGCTGCATTTATATGTATACAAAGCTATTTTATGAGTATTCTAAAAAGAAACATGGTTCGTATTCCAGTTCTGTAAATTATTAATTATGATCAAAACAATATCTTGAATAAAATGCTGCCCAGCCGTTTATTCCTGCCGGAGAACTATGAGTTTTTACGATTTTCTCGGACATGCGCAATGCGATTACAAACTATTCGGCGCAGTTCCGATAGCAAACGAATCGATCGGAACTCTTTGCTAATCAGACGATGTAGCAATCGGAACTCTTCGCCAATTTCCGTACTCGGGAATAGTGGCTCGGAGAGTATTGGGTGCCGCTCAATGGTTTTTTGCATCAAAATGCAGCATTTGGTTCGGTTTTCGATTGTAGCTCTCCGCAAAATAGTGCTCTTCTATATAATGTTGTATTGATGAAAATATTGCAGATTAGTGAGTGATTTTGATCAATTTCTTGATATTTTATCGCTATGGCCGATAAATTATACTTTTTAACAAAATAAATCCCGTAGTTGAAATCAAGACGTTTCGGCCCCAAACAGTTCGTTCGGTCCCAAACAGTTTGTTCCATATAATGACTGACAGTTTGGAAGCATTTGTTGAGTTTTCCAAATATATACTTTAATATTACGGTTGAATTGAAGGGAAAGGAGGAAGAGACATTGTAATTATGATTATATCATATTATGGGAGTGATTGTTTACCGTTTTGTCAGTCGAGAGTGATATGTCAGCTGCATGCATATATGAACTTGATATTGTATCAGTAAATCAATTAATAAAAGTCTAAACAAAGAAAGATATGACTCATGAAGTCCATACTGATGTCCATGGCGTCTATGGTACTTGATATATTGTTAAATTACGCTTATATGGTCTGCAAGTATATATTTTTTCTCCAATCTACAGATATTAGGGTACACCTTTGACATGAGGGTTAGTTTATTGCAAGATATAGATCTTATACATATATCATCTAGTGAAAACATTCCAGATATCATATATTTAATATAAACAATATGAAAATAGTTTATTTAACACTATTACTATGTGATCAATGATTACATCAAATGTATTTATTTTATAAGGGCTTCTTGAAGCATCAAACATTTTTAAAATGTTTAAATTTCAATTGGAGGCTCTAGTGTGTTTTACAAAAGATGGTTTACAGGAGGAATAACTTTTATCAATGACATTTTAAACAAAAATGGAAGTCTTTTTTCATACATAGAATTGAATGAACACTATAATATACAGTCCAATTTTCTTGAATATGAAGGTATTATAACTGCTGTCAGGAATTATTTGGCAAACCTGAATATTGTGCATCTAGCCTGTAACAGCCAAACCCTATTCGTCCACTAATCCTATCCTTAATTCTACAAAATGAGAAAGGCTGTCGAAACATATATGACATCATGATTAGAAATAATGTATATCCCAAAGCATTAAGTAAATGAAAAAATGAAGTAGTTAGTGTTCCAAACTTTGAATTTGGAAGATTATAAGCCTTACCTTAATAAGGTCCTTATAAAATAACAAAATATCCTAAGTTACCTTGGTTCAATTTAGAATCAACCATAGGATATTTGGAACAAATTACTTTTTATCTAAAATGAATATTATTAATAACGATATGTGCAGCTTTTGCAAAAATACACCTGAAACTATCCAACATCTGTTTTGGAACTGTGGAACAGTAAAAGAATTCTGGTCAAAACTTCAAACTTATCTTACAGAAAAATGCAATACAGCATTCGTAACTTTAACAGAAACAGATATTTTTATTTGGAAATAGTAAATTTAATACTGTTTTGAGCAAAATCATCATGCAAGCAAAACTTTACATTGCAACGTCAAATTCCACAGCTTAACCTTTTTAAAACGTATATAATATCTTTGTACAAAGTTGAGAAACTAATCGCATATAAATCTTAAAAAAAATGAATACGTTTGAAACCATGTGGAGTCAATACCTTGCTAGTATAGAGACAATTTACTTTGTTGATTTTTCCAGTATCAAACTGTAGCAAATAAACTTAATGTTTTCATTCTGGGACATGCAAAGCTTAGCTTACTAATTAGAAATAACATACCCTTGCTTATATCTTGATCTTCCTTAATCAACCTTCTTGTTTTTTATAGAAAAAATAATAATTTTGGAAGTTGTGTATATTAATCCTTTAAAACTATCCTAAAACATTGTCCTTTGATAATGGATTTATATACAGATATATTACACAGTATGGGTTATTATTTTTTTCTCTTTCCAAAAACAAAATATGAGAAAAAATCAGTGTAGCATGAAACAATGTTTATTTTTGATACTATAATATTAAAATTATCTGTGTAAAGCAGTATGTATTGACAATGTGGGTTTTACACCGGGTTTTGAAACAAAAAATATTTTCTTTAGGACTGGCATGGCGCAGTTGGTAGCACAGCGGATTTGTAACCGGAGGCCCCGGGTTCAATCCTCCGTGGCGCCACTGAGTTTCGTCGGTGTGCTCTTGACCAAGACACTTTCCGTAAGCCTTGTCCGACGGATGGGGACGTAAACAGGGCAGTACCGTGTATCGGTTTATCCTCCGAGCACGTTAAAGAACCATAGGAATCTATTCGATAATAAGAGTACCAGGGCAGGTTCCCGGATTCCTATGTATCCTTCCCCTCTCTCTGGGGCAGCTCTAAATAACGTATACTGTGTTGATGAGCCGTTAAACAACATTCGTTTCAATTCAATTCATACATTTATTATTGTTTTTTCCCCATAACCTAGCACTAGTCCTTCATAATAAGACTTTGCATTTTGTATACCGTATTTCACATTTTTTGTCTCTTTTTTTGTCTTTTGATTTTTTAACTTTTTTTTTATTTTGCCTAAATGCGAACAGTAGTCAATATGAAAAAATAAAGATCACAATAATGAAGATTAAACATAAAAAAAGCTACTGTATGATATCTAAAAATGGATATATATTTACGTAATTGTTATAAACTTCCATTCTTGGCATTGATCTCAGCTCTCTGAAGCGCCCAGTGAAAAGACGGAGCTATTATTTTTCAACATTTCAATTAAAGACACACCCGGTTAAAAGGAGATAATAAATATAATAACAGTCGTGAAAGAAAAGAATGTAGTTAGAAGAGCTTATGGATGTGTAAACGTCTTGAAAACTGATCGACATGTTAGGTTTCATCCTGCGCTAAAACGACCGCTCGTTAGTCTCTGTTTGGCTACCAAGATTTAAAGGGCAAAGGTCATAGCAAAAAGAGAAGAATATGGACAAAAGAGGGCCTCAGGGAAGATTTTTGTAAATATATTGTAAACATATTTAAAAAAGACCTACCGGTATTATTGTAGCAAAAAACGACCACTCGTTAGTCTCTGTTTGGCTACCAAGATTTAAAGGGCAAAGGTCATAGCAAAAAGAGAAGAATATGGACAAAAGAGGGCCTCAGGGAAGATTTTTGTAAATATATTGTAAACATATTTAAAAAAGACCTACCGGTATTATTGTAGCAAAATAACATTGTTTTTCATTTTAAGACCAAAGGGTACCCATATAATAGGGCCTTAAAGATGATGAATTGAAAAGAGGGGCTCAGGGAAGATAATTTTTCTAACTGGGCCACTGTCTTCTAAGAGCATTCAGTGCATTACAATATTAGGTAAAATATTTTATATAAGAGGCTCATTATTGCAAAACCAAAAGAGGGAAACGGCTTTCAAAGAAGAAAAGAGGGCCTCATGAAAGATTTTATTGCTAAATGGGCCATTGTCTTGTAATAGCTTCTTTCCCTCGTGGTCGTTTCCAGACATGCTGTAACTTATTATATTCGATTGTTTAAATTAAATTTGATTACATTGAATTAAATTCAAAATTTAGAAATACTTAAAAAAATGTTTAATCCAGCTCTTTTTCCAAACAAATTTTTACTCCCACCAGGATTTGAACCTGGGTCTTCTACCCTAAAAGGATAGACGTGTTTACCGATTACACCATAGAAGTGGTACATGGTTGTTCTAAGAGCAAATGAACTAAAAAATTAAACTGAAGTTTCTAATTTCACAGCAAAGTAGTTAAACTAGATTTAGCCCTGGCAACAGGGATTCATATTGAATTCCAAACAATTTGACGAGGGATCAACGAAGTCAGTGTCTGATATTGCAAATGCAAGTTAAGGCAAAACTAACTGATGATAACACCATTTTAACCGATAATTTTGATCAAATTATCGGCAATTGGCTACTAATGACAACCCTGATGCCTATTTGTTGTGCTTATAATATAAAGCAAATATAAATATGTGCCTAATAAATACATAATTTTATGTATGGCCTAAAAAAAAAATATGTGTGTTTCTGGTTTCACCCTGTCAAAATGTTAGGGTAAGTAGGTAGGAAAAAATATTTTTTTTAGATATTTTTTTTATATATATTGTTCACATATATTATGCCATTTTTGTACTAAGGCAACTTCTTGATAACCTTTGCAAACAGTTTGGATCCAGATTAGATGCTTAACAACTCTGGCTAATAAAACTATCATTTGAATAAAAAAAATTGTTGTTTGATTGTCCTTTTTTTTCTTCTTTTTTTTAAATTTTTTTTTTTTTAAAAATTTTAAATTATTTTTTTTGCTAAAAATATTTAGGGTCGGCGGTGAAAAAGTAGGGTCGGTCGGGAAACCGGAAACACACATATTTTTTTGTTAGGCCTATGCAATTTATATAACATTTAAGCATGAAACGATTTAGATGTGAGTTGGCTGATGGGAGTCATCTGACGGATAGCTGGCAACATCCGTAAGATGAGGGTCATCAACATGAACCTGGTGGTTCAGTAAATCGGTTGGCTGATTGTTTGAATGATTTACGTCATTTTTAGCACATGTTAGGCCATATATGATGATAGAGATCATCCATGGTGGGAGCACACCACTTTTTCCTGGGTAGAAATAGTAGTGTATACCTTCTGCCCATCTGAAAGGACACGCTTTCTTATTTATTCCAACTCGCAGTGAAAGAGTCGAGGTTTCAAACCATCCAAGCCACGGATGCAGTAAATCTGAATCAACCTTCTCAGCACATTAAATTCCGTCTGTACAAATGATTTCACCGTCACTGACTTTCAGTGTTAATCCACACATATTATTAATAACTTCATGTTAATCCACATGTATAAATAACTTCTACTTTTTATTTTCAGTTTTAAATCTATGTATTTAAATATATCAATATAACGTTAAGACCTGTTTAAGGAATTTTCACAGACATATTCTAAGTTAACTATCTGGGTTCCATTAATTACGGGTGGGGGTGTTCCTGGTGGTGTTCCTTGTTGTTCCAGGCAGTGTTCCCTTTATTGCGCATTTCTTTTTCCCATATCCCTGTGCCACTAAAGCAAGTCTCCACTCCTCAAATGACGACTCTACCAGGGGTGTCATTAAGAGGCGAGAGGCGGGGATTTCTCCCTGCGACTTTGACTGGTCTACCTGGCTACTATGAATACTTTTACGGGTGCATAGAATTACCGGAATCCACCTATTTACCGGAATCTACCGGAATCTACCTGAATTACCGGAATCCACTTTTTATAATTGATATATTATAAAATATTGATAGAATACATTAGTCACAGTATTAGAAGACTAAAGATAATGTACTAATAATGATATATACTTTAAAAAACATGTTGTTTTTTATATATTTATTAGTTTTTTTTTGTATTTTATGAATATTGCTAACAAATAAATTGCTAATAAAATTTCATTTACGGATGATGTTGTTTGCATTAGTTTTTGACCTCTTTTACATGTATCATAATAATAAATACAGTATCATTTTATTGATATTGTTAAAAGGGCCTTGGTTATTGACAATTTTGAGATGTTCTTTCGAACAATATTCTTTGGCCCTTAAAAGGGCCTTTATAATGCATAAAGATTGTGTTAGTGTTATACATAACAGAAAAGTTATAGATATAGTTCATTCATTTCCATATTTCTTATTTTCATTCAGGTAGATGTATGGTAGATGTATGGATAGAACGACCATCAGTGCAATATAATTTATATATATATTAATGATAATAGGAATTAATAAATTAGAAACAACAAATAGATTGATTATTTTTATGTACTGAAAAATGTTATTCAATATGTTCTAATTCTGTATCAAACTAACAATATTAGATGCAAAAGTCGATTATGAAATCAAGAATGAAGTAAATTATTTCATTTTATTTAATTACTTTACGATGGACACCGACACCTTTAAGTGTGAGCAGGATGTTTTTAATAGCTCCTTGTGTGAACAAGCAATTAACAGTTTGATAGTAATTTTATAGTTAGCAGCTGATTATTTGTTTCCATTAAAAATATCTTTACATTATGCTATTAATTGAAGATGTGCTATATATACACCAAAGACTACAGTAAGGCTTTGTTGTTGTTGTTTTGTTTATATAATTTTGAGAACTTGAGAACTTTGAGTAGAATGAGTAAAATGAGAAAGATGTATATTATACTTGTAACAGTGATTTACACCTCTGCATTAAAAAAAAAGAAGCAATGAGTGACATATCTCAAAACATTTATAGCGGAAAATAAGTGACATGATGATGTAATATACAAAGCATGCAGATGCATACGGCCATACTTATAACACGTGCTGTAATAACAACGGCACGTGCTAAACGCGACAAGAATTAATACACAGGTTCTCAATTTGTAAGATTTTCAAGTGTCCCTTTAATAAATCAGTATTTACATTAATAAAAAAACAATAGCTTATGCATTTAGTTTAATACTAATAACATCAATTCCGAGTGTAATGGTAAGAATATTTACTTCTGTCAAGCAAATTATCTGGTGTAGTCTATTTCGGTCATTCTCAGGTCATATTCCGGTATCTTTCGATAATTAATGTAAAAAAACACACATTCAAAGGGAATGTAGCGCCACAGCCAAACTATCTTTATTATTGAGAGTTCAGGAAAAAATGAATAAAGGTGAAAGAATTTCCAAAATCGGATTATAAATAAAGAAGTTATGATTATTTGAAGGTTCTGTTGAAATGGATATGGAAGCCGCCATTTTGAGAGCTATGCCATCACAGTTCTAATGACCATATATGGAATATTTATAAATATGAAAAATTACCGATTAATAGGAAAAAATGACAGCTACTGTATGAAAAATATGTATACTTAATGGCAATAATGCTTTATATGACCAGTAAAGGATTTTGCATTCATTTGCAGCGAATTTCTTTGCTTTAAATGATTTTGATAAATATACCATATTCTCGATTTTGCCATTATCAAATCTCGCTCTCGTTTTTCGCGAGATTTCGAGTTCGGGGTGTCTCAACACTAACTCTGTATATTGAATATACAGTGTTTATTTGTTTTAGACACAATTTAGAGCGTATCATGCGAGTGCTGTTTCTAGTTGTGTTAGTAATATAAACTGTCAGAATATTTACCTTTTCTGGGTAAAATGGCTTTTTTATTGCCATTATAATGATACCTTGAAACCGAAAGTAGGTAGATGTGCGTTACTCAAAGATCCGAATCCTCGTGTTTCATAAATTATTTAAAGTAATTAACTTTACTTATTACACTTTATTATATTCCACAAGCGAATATGTATCGCAAAAGTATTAAATATTAATATACTGTTGATAATTGTTATGGCATAGATAAAATAATTAACAGAACTCTGCAAAATATTTTTTATTTCATTCATAAATCAAACAAGTAATTGAACAGTCGCTTATGTTAGTTTTTATTTGCATGTTGTTTATTACAATCAAAAGATAAAGGGTTTCTCCAATAGTAATAATGCGATACCCCGTGGTCTGTCCAAAGCAGGATGTTTGCTTAGATCAAAGAGGCCATAAATCACAAACACTGGCTGCGCGTGGTGTGTTGACCTCAGAGATATATTATAATTGTGTCATATTTTGATTGGTGCATACGGCGGGGGTAAAAAAATAACTTCAGCTAACTGTTTTCAATTCAATTTTATTTATAGTATGCATTTGTGAAACTAAACACATTACAAATAGATTACGTTCAGTCGGATTTGTCAAACAAAAAAAAAGAAAGAAAGTCTGTTACATGCTTGTTTGTTATTTAAATCAAAATTATGTATTTCATGTCACATATTCCATCTGTCTTGCAGATAAACGAACTTTTAAATCAATTTAAAAAACACAATAATTATGATCTTCGAATAACGTCAGGAACAGCTACCTACTTTCGGTTTCAAAATATCATCATAATTACAAATAAACACCACATTTAACACCGGCAAATTCAATATCTGACAGCTCATATTAATAACAGAACTACAAACAGCTTTCCCACTTTTTACATAATACATATATACATAAAATTGAAAATTAACATATTACACAATATATACTGTATATATATGATGTCAACACACCATGCATGGGTATCCAGTGATTGTGATTTATGGCCTCTTTGATCTAAACAAACATCCTGCTCAAGTTTGGACAGCCAATTAGCCACGGGGTACCCATTATTACTATTGGAGAAACCCTTTATCTGTTGATTGCAATAAACAACCTGCCATAAACTCAACATTAGCAACTGTTCAATTAATTGTTTTTGGCATAGCCAATATCTATGTAGTTATACTGTGGAAGGAAAAACAATATATTGCAGAGTCCTGTTAATTATTTTACATAATAATTGTCGTGTAACAATTATCAACAGTAAATGATTCTTTGCAATACATATTCGTTTGTGGAATATACTTTTATGAAGATTTTATACTTATGTTAAGTAGTGAATTTAAAACTCAGCATGCACAGTATTGGACTCTCAAACTACTGGTAGAAAACATTAATGAACCGTTCCTGTTTACAAGAAAGTTATAATTATTATATATATAACTTGTTAAATGTAATTTAAATGCAGGGACTTACTTATTTAAGTGTAATAAGTAAAGCTAATTACTTTAAATAATTTACGAAACGCGAGGAGTATGCTATTTGAGTTACCGTGGCGCACTTCTATATCTATTTTCAGTTGCAAGGTATCATTATAATGGCAATAAAAAAGCCATTTTACCCAGAAAAGGTCAATAGTCTGACAGTTTATATTACTAACACACCTAAAAACAGCACTCGCACGATATTTTTGCATGATACGTTCTAAAATTTGTCTAAAACAAATAAACACTGTATATTCACTATACAGAGTTAGTGTTGAGACACCCCGAACTCGAAATCTCGCGAAAAACGAGAGCGAGATTTGATAATGGCAAAAGGGTGAATATGGTAATTTGGAACTATGACGTCATAGTTCTAAAAATGGCGGCTCCATATTCGTTTTAGAACAACCTTTAAATGATCATATCTTTTTTGTTTATCATCCAATTTTGATAATTCTTTCACCTTTTTCCAAGTTTTTCAGAACTCTCAATAATAAAGCTTGTTTGACTGTGGTGCTACATTCCCTTTAATATATTACTTAATCAACTATACATTTACGCCAATTTAGATCATAAATAGTGGATTCCGGTAATTAAAATATCGATTCCGGTAATTCTATGGTGGATTCCGGTAATTCAGGTAGATTCCGGTAAATAGGTGGATTCCAGTAATTCTATGCACCATACTTTTTCTAGTATTTTATACAAGTAATGAAGTATCAATAAAAATACCCGGCTATTCTGCTCTGGGTGCCGCTTACTTATAAAGGTAATGCCACCCCTGCTCTACCCTGCCCTGTATATATTGGTGGGGCATATGATCAGATCACTGATACCATGATCATATTGCCCATGGGCATGGCATGTGCTCGCACTTTAGATGAAGAAAATCTTATACATTAATGTCATTAAGAAGAGCCCACGTTTAACGGGAATCACCATATTGTTTATCTTAGTATGAATACATTATTATATCAGGAATCTCTATGAATACTCCCTGATAAAACAAATAAATATGTAACGCATTAGCAGTCGCCATTTTGTTTATATGATCTTTTTCTACTTTCTGTTCTAGGATGATAACTGTACTCTGTTTATTTCTGTACTAGCTTGTTTATACAGTTTTTCCTAATAAAGAATTGAATTGAATTGAATTGAATAATTGAAGAGGTCTCTACTGCAGAGTTGTCGTTATTTGAAAATAGTTCAAAATGGCGTCGAGTACTCTCCGAGTCGGAATCCCGAGTGACGGAATCCGACGATGCAGTTCCGAGTGAATTGAAGAGGTCGCTATTGTAGAGTTGCCGTTTCTTGAAGATAGTTCAAAATGGCGTCGAGTACTCTCCGAGTTAGTCTCTGTCACCCAGACGTACGCAATCTGCGTCACTGACCATAACTTGAAAAGTATTTGACGTATGTTGGTGTAACACACCCATTGATTGATGCATTGAGTTGTGTGTGAATTAAAATTTAAATGCCATGTTGTCATTCATATCTGGGCCCAAATTAAAAATGAATAACTTACATTCTCATCACAAATGACACATATGCTGCCAAAAAATCCACAGAAAAATGGGGGTCATGTATCTTCTAAGAAAGAACTTGTCTCATGAATGAATGGTCCCTTTAAAAACATAAACACTGAGATGCCATAATATTGTATTCATACACTCATTTCCATATAAGCAAAATAAATTAAAAACTCACAATTTTAACATGGCAATGCTTGAAAAATGTAACAAATAGATCAACAATGTGATATAAACCAAAAATAGAACTTTAAATTAGTGAAAATGCCTTTTTTAACAAAAAGAAATCAGAATTATTTATTGACGCCATTATGCGACTACCCCACGCCGACACTTCCTGTGTTGCAATGGGTGTGCTACACCTATAAGAATACTTAACTATGAGTGAATTTTCAAAGCAGCTATTCTGACAAAGCCTAGACTATAACGCATTAAAGAAAGAAAAGTTGTCGCGAATCGACTAAGAATCGATCAAGATATACGCGTTTCAAAAGAGAACAGAGCGGTCGACAGCGACAAAAATCAGCGTACTTTTTTTCAGTTTTAACCTGCCTTAACTGTTTTATAAAATGACATTGGGCATACCTATACTTGATATAATGGATTAAATGCTTCATATAGTCAAAACACATGAAGAAATCAAGAGGTTTAGCTACCAAAACTGCTCTTTAAATGCAAAATGTGCTGATTTTCATCCCAGCATCCAATTTTCAAGGCAATTTTTCACTTTTGGTGGCATTATACCTTAATTTGGTAACACTATATGAATAGACAGGCATCACAAATACTCCTAAATGCAAGTCTGGTACTAGCTTTGTGATTAAAAGCCAAGTTTTAATGACTGGGCAGCATACTCTGCCTTCAGTTCTCTCTGACATTATCTCAGTAAACCCAATTTTAGTGGGTAAGGGGAAGGATTTTGTGGTGTCATACCTATAAAAGCAGGATTTTAAAAATAGTAGTGCTAAATTATGATGACAAATACACATATCTACATGTTGATACCAAACAAGCCAAGTTTTAGTGGAAAATGTTTCTCCAGGCCATCATTTAAAGACTTAAAAAATCTGAAACTCCAAATTACGGCTTTCCCCAGCGAAAAATAGCAAAAAAAAATTCAAAACCAGTTTTAAAAGAGTGTAAAGTGTTTTTTTGAAGATAAATAATCATTCCAAAAGGAAAAATGCCAGTTAAGTAAGAATCTTAGAGAAAATGACAATTCACAGATCCCGCCTATAAGAATACTTAACTATGAGTGAATTTTCAAAGCAGCTATTCTGACAAAGCCTAGACTATAACGCATTAATGAAAGAAAAGTTGTCGCGAATCGATCAAGATATACGCGTTTCAAAAGAGAACAGAGCGGTCGACAGCGACAAAAATCGGCGTACTTTTTTTCAATTTTAACCTGCCTTAACTGTTTTATAAAATGACATTGGGCATACCTATACTTGATATAATGGATTAAATGCTTCATATAGTCAATACACATGAAGAAATCAAGAGGTTTAGCTACCAAAACTGCTCTTTGAATGCAAAATGTGCTGATTTTCATCCCAGCATCCAATTTTCAAGGCAATTTTTCACTTTTGGTGGCATCATACCTTAATTTGGTAACACTATATGAATAGACAGGCATCACAAATACTCCTAAATGCAAGTCTGGTACTAGCTTTGTGATTAAAAGCCAAGTTTTAATGACTGGGCAGCATACTCTGCCTTCAGTTCTCTCTGACATTATCTCAGTAAACCCAATTTTAGTGGGTAAGGGGAAGGATTTTGTGGTGTCATACCTATAAAAGCAGGATTTTAAAAATAGTAGTGCTAAATTATGATGACAAATACACATATCTACATGTTGATACCAAACAAGCCAAGTTTTAGTGGAAAATGTTTCTCCAGGCCATCATTTAAAGACTTAAAAAATCTGAAACTCCAAATTACGGCTTTCCGCAGCGAAAAATAGCAAAAAAAAATTCAAAACCGGTTTTAAAAGAGTGTAAAGTGTTTTTTTGAAGATAAATAATCATTCCAAAAGGAAAAATGCCAGTTAAGTAAGAATCTTAGAGAAAATGACAATTCACAGATCCCGCCTATAAGAATACTTAACTATGAGTGAATTTTCAAAGCAGCTATTCTGACAAAGCCTAGACTATAACGCATTCATGAAAGAAAAGTTGTCGCGAATCGACTAAGAATCGATCAAGATATACGCGTTTCAAAAGAGAACAGAGCGGTCGACAGCGACAAAAATCAGCGTACTTTTTTTCAGTTTTAACCTGCCTTAACTGTTTTATAAAATGACATTGGGCATACCTATACTTGATATAATGGATTAAATGCTTCATATAGTCAATACACATGAAGAAATCAAGAGGTTTAGCTACCAAAACTGCTCTTTGAATGCAAAATGTGCTGATTTTCATGCCAGCATCCAATTTTCAAGGCAACTTTTCACTTTTGGTGTCATCATACCTTAATTTGGTAACACTAAACACTATATGAATAGACAGGCATCACAAATACTCCTAAATGCAAGTCTGGTACTAGCTTTGTGATTAAAAGCCAAGTTTTAATGACTGGGCAGCATACTCTGCCTTCAGTTCTCTCTGACATTATCTCAGTAAACCCAATTTTAGGGGGTAAGGGGAAGGATTTTGTGGTGTCATACCTATAAAAGCAGGATTTTAAAAATAGTAGTGCTAAATTATGATGACAAATACACATATCTACATGTTGATACCAAACAAGCCAAGTTTTAGTGGAAAATGTTTCTCCAGGCCATCATTTAAAGACTTAACAAATCTGAAACTCCAAATTACGGCTTTCCGCAGCGAAAAAATAGCAAAAAAAAATTCAAAACCGGTTTTAAAAGAATGTCAAGTGTTTTTTTGAAGATAAATAATCATTCCAAAAGGAAAAATGCCAGTTAAGTAAGAATCTTAGAGAAAATGACAATTCACAGATCCCGCCTTATAAGAATACTTAACTATGAGTGAATTTTCAAAGCAGCTATTCTGACAAAGCCTAGACTATAACGCATTAAAGAAAGAAAAGTTGTCGCGAATCGACTAAGAATCGATCAAGATATACGCGTTTCAAAAGAGAACAGAGCGGTCGACAGCGACAAAAATCAGCGTATATTTTTTCAGTTTTAACCTGCCTTAACTGTTTTATAAAATGATATTGGGCTACCTATACTTGATATAATGGATTAAATGCTTCATATAGTCAATACACATGAAGAAATCAAGAGGTTTAGCTACCAAAACTGCTCTTTGAATGCCAAATGTGCTGATTTTCATGCCAGCATCCAATTTTCAAGGCAATTTTTCACTTTTGGTGGCATCATACCTTAATTTGGTAACACTATATGAATATACAGGCATCACAAATACTCCTAAATGCAAGTCTGGTACTAGCTTTGTGATTAAAAGCCAAGTTTTAATGACTGGGCAGCATACTCTGCCTTCAGTTCTCTCTGACATTATCTCAGTAAACCCAATTTTAGGGGGTAAGGGGAAGGATTTTGTGGTGTCATACCTATAAAAGCAGGATTTTAAAAATAGTAGTGCTAAATTATGATGACAAATACACATATCTACATGTTGATACCAAACAAGCCAAGTTTTAGTGGAAAATGTTTCTCCAGGCCATCATTTAAAGACTTAAAAAATCTGAAACTCCAAATTACGGCTTTCCGCAGCGAAAAAATAGCAAAAAAAAATTCAAAACCGGTTTTAAAAGAGTGTAAAGTGTTTTTTTGAAGATAAATAATCATTCCAAAAGGAAAAATGCCAGCTAAGTAAGAATCTTAGAGAAAATGACAATTCACAGATCCCGCCTTATAAAGGTGTAACACACCCATTGATTGTTGCATTGAGTTGTGTGTGAATTAAAATTTAAATGCCATGTTGTCATTCATATCTGGGCCCAAATTAAAAATGAATAACTTACATTCTCATCACAAATGACACATATGCTGCCAAAAAATCCACAGAAAAATGGGGGTCATGTATCTTCTAAGAAAGAACTTGTCTCATGAATGAATGGTCCCTTTAAAAACATAAACACTGAGATGCCATAATATTGTATTCATACACTCATTTCCATATAAGCAAAATAAATTAAAAACTCACAATTTTAACATGGCAATGCTTGAAAAATGTAACAAATAGATCAACAATGTGATATAAACCAAAAATAGAACTTTAAATTAGTGAAAATGCCTTTTTTTACAAAAAGAAATCAGAATTATTTATTGACGCCATTATGCGACTACCCCACGCCGACACTTCCTGTGTTGCAATGGGTGTGCTACACCTATAAGAATACTTAACTATGAGTGAATTTTCAAAGCAACTAGTATTCTGACAAAGCCTAGACTATAACGCATTAAAGAAAGAAAAGTTGTCGCGAATCGACTAAGAATCGATCAAGATATACGCGTTTCAAAAGAGAACAGAGCGGTCGACAGCGACAAAAATCAGCGTACTTTTTTTCAGTTTTAACCTGCCTTAACTGTTTTATAAAATGACATTGGGCATACCTATACTTGATATAATGGATTAAATGCTTCATATAGTCAATACACATGAAGAAATCAAGAGGTTTAGCTACCAAAACTGCTCTTTGAATGCAAAATGTGCTGATTTTCATCCCAGCATCCAATTTTCAAGGCAATTTTTCACTTTTGGTGGCATCAATTTGGTAACACTATATGAATAGGACAGGCATCACAAATACTCCTAAATGCAAGTCTGGTACTAGCTTTGTGATTAAAAGCCAAGTTTTAATGACTGGGCAGCATACTCTGCCTTCAGTTCTCTCTGACATTATCTCAGTAACACCCAATTTTAGTGGGTAAGGGGAAGGATTTTGTGGTGTCATACCTATAAAAGCAGGATTTTAAAAATAGTAGTGCTAAATTATGATGACAAATACACATATCTACATGTTGATACCAAACAAGCCAAGTTTTAGTGGAAAATGTTTCTCCAGGCCATCATTTAAAGACTTAAAAAATCTGAAACTCCAAATTACGGCTTTCCGCAGCGAAAAATAGCAAAAAAAAATTCAAAACGGTTTAAAAGAGTGTAAAGTGTTTTTTTGAAGATAAATAATCATTCCAAAAGGAAAAATGCCAGTTAAGTAAGAATCTTAGAGAAAATGACAATTCACAGATCCCGCCTATAAGAATACTTAACTATGAGTGAATTTTCAAAGCAGCTATTCTGACAAAGCCTAGACTATAACGCATTAATGAAAGAAAAGTTGTCGCGAATCGACTAAGAATCGATCAAGATATACGCGTTTCAAAAGAGAACAGAGCCGGTCGACAGCGACAAAAATCAGCGTACTTTTTTTCAGTTTTAACCTGCCTTAACTGTTTTATAAAATGACATTGGGCATACCTATACTTGATATAATGGATTAAATGCTTCATATAGTCAATACACATGAAGAAATCAAGAGGTTTAGCTACCAAAACTGCTCTTTGAATGCAAAATGTGCTGATTTTCATGCCAGCATCCAATTTTCAAGGCAACTTTTCACTTTTGGTGTCATCATACCTTAATTTGGTAACACTAAACACTATATGAATAGACAGGCATCACAAATACTCCTAAATGCAAGTCTGGTACTAGCTTTGTGATTAAAAGCCAAGTTTTAATGACTGGGCAGCATACTCTGCCTTCAGTTCTCTCTGACATTATCTCAGTAAACCCAAATTTTAGGGGGTAAGGGAAGGATTTTGTGGTGTTATACCTATAAAAGCAGGATTTTAAAAATAGTAGTGCTAAATTATAATGACAAATACACATATCTACATGTTGATACCAAACAAGCCCAAGTTTTAGTGGAAAATGTTTCTCCAGGCCATCATTTAAAGACTTAAAAAATCTGAAACTCCAAATTATGGCTTTCCGCAGCGAAAAAATAGCAAAAAAAATTCAAAACCGGTTTTAAAAGAATGTCAAGTGTTTTTTTGAAGATAAATAATCATTCCAAAGGAAAAATGCCAGTTAAGTAAGAATCTTAGAGAAAATGACAATTCACAGATCCCGCCTTATAAGAATACTTAACTATGAGTGGAATTTTCAAAGCAGCTATTCTGACAAAGCCTAGACTATAACGCATTAAAGAAAGAAAAGTTGTCGCGAATCGACTAAGAATCGATCAAGATATACGCGTTTCAAAGAGAACAGAGCGGTCGACAGCGACAAAAATCGGCGTACTTTTTTTCAGTTTTAACCTGCCTTAACTGTTTTATAAAATGACATTGGGCATACCTATACTTGATATAATGGATTAAATGCTTCATATAGTCAATACACATGAAGAAATCAAGAGGTTTAGCTACCAAAACTGCTCTTTGAATGCAAAATGTGCTCATTTTCATGCCAGCATCCAATTTTCAAGGCAATTTTTCACTTTTGGTGGCATCATACCTCAATTTGGTAACACTATATGAATAGACAGGCATCACAAATACTCCTAAATGCAAGTCTGGTACTAGCTTTGTGATTAAAAGCCAAGTTTTAATGACTGGGCAGCATACTCTGCCTTCAGTTCTCTCTGACATTATCTCAGTAAACCCAATTTTAGTGGGTAAGGGGAAGGATTTTGTGGTGTCATACCTATAAAAGCAGGATTTTAAAAATAG